>CM046423.1:29265372-29364403 GCA_025506505.1 Flaveria sonorensis | reverse complement strand
GTTGGTGTTAAGGTAATAACAAGTAATTAAGTAGTGCTCCAACGATTCCTTTTTACAAGATACCTAAACGTATATATTCCAAGATTAAGTCTAAAGATAAGTTTAATGACTCATACGTGAACTAGGGTTTCAATAGAAATTTGGGGTTTTGGTGAACAAAAGAATTAAATAATGGATTCACTTATATTTTGATTCAACGAAAAGACTTACACCATTTAAGTAATTTAATAGAAGAAATCAATTATATCATTTATAATAATTGGTAAAGTTTAAATATAAAGTTTAAATGATTTTTTTTTATATAATCATTTGATGTAAACATGATTTAAACAATAATTAAAAGTAACGTATGAACCAATAATAATTTATTACATTAAAACTATCATTTAAAGTCCATTTTACAAAAAAAAATAAACTAAAAATGACATTTATTATATTGTTTATTAAAAACGTATAAAATATTTAAATTTAAAAAATTACAGAAATAATGGTGCTCTTAGAAATTGTTAAAGTTAACAAAAATGTTTTTCTATAATAATTAAAATTTTCTGTAATTAAAATTGCTAAAAAACGTGTTTAAAAAAATATTGAGGGTGCCCGGGTTCGAACCGGGACCCCAAGGATGAAACATGGGCTCTTAACCAGTAGGCGAGGGCGCCTAAGCCTGGTAAGAGTTGGTTTTTAATTCTTAAAAGCTACAACTACAGAAACCCCAATTTCCAGATAAACCCTAGAACGATTTGAATCAAATTGAAGCATAAATCGATATTGATAACGATGATAATCATGGGGCTTTTGTTCCCCATGTAAAAACGAGTAGGTAACTGTGTTAATTACCCGAGTTGAAGATTATATTGGTAAGAACAGATACAGATGAGCCGCGACCGAGGCTTGGATTCGTTTGATATGGAATTGTTGATGTTAACCAAATTGAACTCGTGTGAAGGTTCAACGGACAGTCACGAATCAAAACCCTCTATCAATTGGAGGTGATAATGTGGAGAGAAAGGGGTTCGATTAGGTATGAGAAGCCGTGAATAATGATAATCGATTGTGTTGATCTCAGGTGTTTAGACTGAAATTGCACTTAGTAATAGATTAGAAACGTTAAACGATTGCGTAGGTTCAATAATTAGATTATTAACTGGTTTTATTGACGAACGATTCATGGTTGAGGTAATCGGTTACTCGAGTTAGAATACTCTTTAACCGCGTTAAAACCCAATTAAAGTCCTTCAATGAGTTCGAATCACGCTCACGAAACGGTTAGAAACGATTGGGGTTTGATTTTACGCGTTTTAGTCGCGTTTGGACTTCGCCGGAGGTCGGCCGAGGGTTGCCGGAGTGAGGTCGCGGTGAGGGGGGTTTTGGGTTGATTTATTAAAAGTTACACGTTTGGTCCCTGCAGTTTGAACTTTTATTAATTATACTAAAACTTTCAGATTTATCACTAAGGCCCCCTCAACTTAATTAAACTTTTAAGTTTTTAAACATTATTCTAACTTATTAATTATTTAACTTTTACAAATTATTATTTCTATTATTTTATCATTTTTATTTTATTTTGACTATTATTATATGTTTATATAGTAAATTATTATATGTTAAATTATTGAATAATGTAAATTAATAGAAATTACAGAAAAAAACATAAACAACCCAATAGTTTCTTAAATGACATAAATGGTCCTTACAAGAACATAACAAAGTTAACTATCAATTAACGAAAACACGAAAGGTTACAGTCTCCCCAACTTTTAAGAATTTCGTCCCGAAATTAAGAATGAACTAGACGAACAAATACGGGTATTTCATCTTCATATGCTCCTCACGCTCCCAAGTAAACTCAGGTCCACGCTTATTTCCCAACGGACCTTGACGATTGGGGTAGTACGTCCTAGTCTTCTTCATAATACGGTCCATGACTTCAATGGGTTTCTCAACAAAATGTAATGACTCGTCGATCTGGATGTCATCTAAAGGGACATACAGACTTTCATCAGCCAAACATTTTCTCAAATTTGAGACATGGAAAACAGGATGTACCCCGCTAAGATCGGAAGGTAGTTCCAGTTTATAAGCCACTTTCCCAATCCTTTCAGGATCTTGAAAGGTCCTACAAATCGTGGAGCTAATTTACCCTTCTTCCCAAAGCGAACGACTCCCTTCCATGGAGACTTTAAGAAGAACCATATCCCCAACTTGGAATTCCAACGGCTTGCGCCGTTTATCGGCATAACTTTTTTGTCGACTTCTTGCCACTTCAAGGTTCTTGCGAATCATGGAAACTTTATCGGTTGTTTCTTGTATGAGCTCAGGACCAGTGATGAAATTTTCACCAATGTCAGTCCAGCAGATCGGGGAACGACATTTACGACCATATAGAGTGCTTCAAAAGGTGCCATTTGATACTCGAGTGGTAACTATTATTATACGAAAATTCCGCAAGAGGTAAATGCGTATCCCAGTCACCACCAAAGTCAAGGACACAAAGACGTAGCAAATCCTCTAGGGTTTGGATGGTTCGCTCGGTTTGACCATCCGTTTGAGGATGGTAAGCCGTGCTTAAATCCAGTTGAGTACCCAAAAGTTCTTGCATAGACGACCAAAAGTGCGAAGTGAAACGAGCGTCTCGGTCGGATATGATATGCAAAGTACGCCATGACGACTCACAATCTCATCAATGTATATACGAGCTAACCTTGACGTTTTGTAAGTGTCACGTATGGGTATGAAATGTGCCGACTTGGTCAATCGGTCAACGATCACCCATATGCTATCATGACCACGAGAGGTGCGAGGTAGTTTGGTTATGAAGTCCATGGATATGTGTTCCCATTTCCACATAGGAATCTCGGGTTGTTCAAGCAATCCACTAGGACGTTGATGTTCAGCTTTAACCTTTGTACACGTAAGACACTTAGCTACGTAAGTTGCTATGTCTTTCTTCATCCCAGGCCACCAGTATTGACCACGCAGATCCATATACATCTTATCGGAACCAGGATGAATTGAGTAACGAGTTGATGAGCTTCATGATAAAGGTACGAAGATTATCACAGTTTGGAACCCAATTCGATTCAAGAAATACATCAACCGTTGGGTTCGTTTCTAGTTGAGCTCGAAGATTGTACTCCAATTCCTCTCCCATTCTCCCTCCTTCTTGAACCGCTTGAGCCTCCATGATACAAGTCTCGATGTCATTCTCAATCCTCAAATTTTGTAGCAGCACCGTAGTCTCATTAACATCCATACGAATCTCAGTATCAAATTCTCCCAAGATATCAAACCATTGTCGTCGATCGCGAATTTCTTGAAACGAGACCATCTTATTATGAATCTTACGACTTAGTGCATCGGCTACGACATTTGCCTTTCCAGGGTGGTAACGAATGTCACAATCATAATCACTAATCAACTCAACCCAGCGTCGTTGTCTCATGTTGAGATCCTTTTGATTGAAGACGTGTTGTAGGCTTTTGTGATCGGTGTAGATATACATTGCGTCCATAAAGGTAATGCCTCCAAATCTTTAAGGCAAAAACAACAGCACCAAGTTCAAGATCATGTGTCGTATAATTCACCTCATGGACCTTCAATTGTCTCGATGCATATGCTATGACCTTCCTCGTTGCATGAGGACACAACCAAGGCCTTGTTTAGATGCATCACAATATACGGTGAAATCATCGTTCCCATCGGGAAGGGTCAATATAGGGGCATTACACAACTTGTGCTTTAAGGATTCAAAGGCTCCCTCTTGTTCAGACCCCCATTCGAATGTTTATTCTTTTGGGTCAAGGAAGTAAGCGGTTTCGCGATTCGAGAGAAGTTGGCAATGAAACGTCGATAATAGCCAGCAAGACCAAGGAAAGAACGAACTTCGGTTGGAGTTGTGGGAACACACCAATTTTCACAGCTTCCACCTTTGCAGGGTCAACGTGAATCCCTTGACTATTCACCACGTGTCCCAGAAATTGGACCTCCTCAAGCAAAATTCGCACTTTGAGAACTTTGCGTATAGTTGTTCTTTCTTCAATAGCTCAAGAACTTGTCGCAGGTGATGTTCGTGATCGGTTTTGGACTTGGAGTATATAAGTATGTCGTCAATAAAGACAATCACGAACTTGTCTAGATACGGCTTGCATACTCGATTCATGAGATCCATAAAGACAGCAGGAGCATTCGTTAAACCAAAGGGCATCACCATGAACTCATAGTGTCCATATCGGGTACGGAACGCAGTTTTTGGGATATCATCATCATGAACTCGTAATTGATGATAGCCAGAACGTAAATCAATCTTTGAGAAAATAGCAGCTCCTTGAAGTTGGTCAAAAAGATCATCGATGCGAGGAAGAGGATAACGGTTCTTGATGGTAAGTTTGTTAAGCTCACGATAATCGATGCACATACGAAATGATCCATCTTTCTTCTTCACGAACAGAATAGGTGCACCCCAAGGCGATGAGCTAGTCGGATAAAGCCCTTGTCGGACAGTTCTTGGAGTTGACTAGCTAGCTCTTGCATTTCTGACGGTGCAAGTCGATATGGTGATTTAGCCACAGGGTTCGCTCCCGGAATTAAATCGATCTTAAACTCGACTTCACGCACGGAGGTAAACCGCTAAGGTCATCGGGAAACACCTCAGGAAAGTCTCGTACAATCGGGACCTCCTTAAGATCATTCCCTTTGACTTTCGTGTTGACCACGTAAGCCAAGAAAGCCATGTAATTCTTGCTTAGACATTTTCGGGCTTGAGTACACGACATGAGTTTGAGTCCTTTGGATGATTTTCGCCGTATATTCAATGTATCCCCCGAAGGCAAAGGAATTCGAATGCACTTCTCGAAACAAATAATTTCAGCATGATGTTTGGCTAGCCAATCCATGCCAATGATAACGTCAAAGCTTCCAAGTTTCATAGGAATAAGGTCGATAAAGAAATCATGCTCGTCAGGCTCAAAATGCAATCACGAATAACGACATCAACGGTGATGGGTTCTCCATCGGCGATTTCGACAGTAAGAGGTCTTTCTAGTTTCGTATGTGGCTTAGCAAGTATAGGCTCAAATTCTATCGAGACAAAACTCTTATCGGCTCCAGAGTCAAATAGAACGTAGGCATAAGAATTATTAATAAGAAACATACCTGTTCAGTTTTAAAGACGTTTACGATACAGGTAAAGCAACAAAAGAACTTGGATCATAAAGTTGGGGTTGGTTTTGACATACCGTTCACCACATCGTTGTTAGCCTGTGCTTGGTTTGCATTGATGTTGAAGGCACGTCCTCGAGCTTGTGGTACGTTACCCGCAAGACGAGGGCATTGTGGGCGAAAATGACCAGGTTCCCCACAGTTGTAGCAAGCACGATTAGCAACTAACGCGGCATTGTTTGGTGCACGGTGACAAGTAGCCACCAAATGTCCATACTTACCACACAATGTACAGACGGCACGGGGTATTACCCGCATGATGATACTTACAGACATTGCACAATGGTAGAGACCAGCATAGGTTCTAGCAGCAGGTGCTTGTGTACCAGGAGCGGGTTGTCTTTGAGGTACTTTGGGTGTAGCCACTGCAAAATTACGCGCCGGTGTGAACTTGCGTTTCTTGTTGTTGTAAGACGGTTCATTCTTATTCTCCTTAGCTGCTTCAGGGACCGCCTTTTCAGTCTTTTTAGCCCCTTTGACAGACAAGGTGCCCGCTCGAATATGGTTTTCAGTAAGTTGAGCGGTGATGTGGTAATGGCATCTTCCAAAGTTGTGGGTCTACTTCCCACCACGGCATCTTGGATTTGAGGTGGCACCCCCTTGATGAACTTCTCAATGTTCCTAGGAACAGTGTCAACCATGTGAGGTAACAGGATGCTCAACTCGTGATGCCTAGTTGAATAGGCCAAATGATCTCCACCATCTTGCTTGAGATTCCAAAACTCCTCCTCCAGCTTTTGCAACTCACTTCTCGGGCAGAACTTTTGGATGGCAATGTTCTTGAATTCTTCCCAAGTGAGTGCCAACACAGCATCAGCACCACGATTCCTCTTCTCACTATTCCACCACGTAAGTGCTCTTTGTTGAAGAACACTTGTGGCATAACGAACTTTGAGTGCCTCGGGACACTCACAGTTGATGAAGGTGTTCTCCATACTTTCAAACCACTCGAGAAGTCCAGTGGCTCCTTCCTTCCCACTAAAGCTAGTGGGTTTGCACGAGTTGAAGTGCTTAAACGTGCAGAGTTGGTTGTTTCTTCCTTGATTTGCACTATTCTCCCTTGCCCATTGCCATTAGTGTTGTCACTAGCGTTGGTCATCAAGGTGCTACTCAGTTCGGCAACCATGGTCGGAATGACGGCAGCCATTTGACGGGCAATCATGGCGGCTAATTTGCGGTCGGAGCTACCACGCTTTCCATGATGACGAGACATGCTGGATATAAAATACGTTAGTCACAGAAATTTGGAGATAGAAGATAATAAAACAAAGATTTTTCAAGACTTGTAAAACACATATGGAATGATTCATTTGGTACGCATTACCATTTGGAAACGTTGACACGTCAAGGTGAGTTAACTCCAATTGCCTTAGAAACTTGTGTATATTGACCATAGTTTATCACTCATCCAGAAATCCCCAGGTAAGCATAACTAGTCCCACGGGATTTATGCGAAATGCTTACCTTAGCCCGAAGGCTTTTTGCCAGGAAATCCAGAATACAGGTGTCTATGTGTCACACAATATTTCTTTAGGTTCATGGAATTAAAACCTTGATGAGATTTTCATGGATTAGTCATAAAGTCTAAAGATTTGAACCTTTTGATATAAAGCTTACGTTCCCCCGTGTCGTCGAGAATAAGTTTAAGATATTTCATCGCCGAGAGAATAAAGGATTAAGATAAGTTTTAGAGGAGACAAGACAACCAAGTTTCTCAATTATAAGGTAATCCTAACTAAAGGCATCAAGTTGCACATTAAGAGAGCCCTCCTTAACAAGTAGCATTATGTAGCATGCAACAAAATATATTACAAGATCATAAAGATTTTTCTTATGAGGTTCATGCATCAACTATAGTCTAGGTCACCATTTCTAATAACCTAAATCCCTATAGTATGGGCTCT
Organism: Flaveria sonorensis; assembly: GCA_025506505.1. Classification (NCBI taxonomy): domain Eukaryota; kingdom Viridiplantae; phylum Streptophyta; class Magnoliopsida; order Asterales; family Asteraceae; genus Flaveria; species Flaveria sonorensis. The sequence continues at coordinate 29,357,282 of CM046423.1, read as the reverse complement.
GATACCAATCTGTCACACCCCAACCTTAACGGCGGAAACGTCGAGATGTGAGGGTTAAGATTGTTCACAGCCACATAACACTACCATAAATTGTAAATATAAAAATTCAATAGTTGAAATAAACCTTACAACCAAATGTCTCAACAAACAAAGATAAACAAAGTTCAACTTTCAAGTCTCAAGTTATTTTATTTATTTTTTCTAGGTCCAAATCCTAGGTGTAGGCATGCTTCAAAGATAATCATCAACCTTGTGCATTTCCTGAAACATGTTAAAAATAAAAGGGTCAACTTTAAAAGTTGGTGAGTTTCCATGGGTTAAGCATACATATATATATATATATAAAAAGTTTACAAGTAGCAATTCATGTCAATGGTTACGAAATAAGCAAGTTTATAGATAACATATAGCTACAATCAAACCTTGACCAAGAATATCATTTACAAGTTTAACGATTAGCTAAGTGTACTTGGTTCCCATAGTGCTCAAGAATACGACACTAGGAGCCGGCAATAACCTCGGCTTTAGCACCAAATAGGCTTGTCAGGCCCATAGATCTATGACGTCGCCAGGCTAGCAATAGTTAATGATTGTCAACATATATTTCATCATATAAGGCTCACAGTATTACAAATAACCATGACAAAGTTCATAGATGAATTGCTCGTGCATTTACAAGTATCAAGATGTTTACAAGTGCAAGTTCATAAAGTTAACATGTTTCACCCCAAAAGTGTGAAATAAAGTAAAAAGGGGCATGGAAAACTCACATGATATAAGTTGGTGTTAAAGGTAATAACAAGTAATTAAGTAGTGCTCCAACGATTCCTTTTTACAAGATACCTAAACGTATATATTCCAAGATTAAGTCTAAAGATAAGTTTAATGACTCATACGTGAACTAGGGTTTCAATAGAAATTTGGGTTTTGGTGAACAAAAGAATTAAATAATGGATTCACTTATATTTTGATTCAACGAAAAGAATTACACCATTTAAGTAATTAATATGAAGAAATGCAATTATATCATTTATAATAATTGGTAAAGTTTAAATATAAAGTTTAAATGATTTTTTTTTTTATATAATCATTTGATGTAAACATGATTTAAACAATAATTAAAAGTAACGTATGAACCAATAATAATTTATTACATTAAAACTATCATTTAAAGTCCATTTTACAAAAAAAAATAAACTAAAAATGACATTTATTATATGTTTTATTAAAACGTATATAAATATTTAAATTTAAAAAATTACAGAAATAATTTGGTGCTCTTAGAAATTGTTAAAGTTAACAAAAATGTTTTTCTATAATAATTAAAATTTTCTGTAATTAAAATTGCTAAAAAAAATGTTTAAAAAAATATTGAGGGTGCCCGGGTTCGAACCGGGACCCCAAGGATGAAACATGGGCTCTTAACCAGTAGGCGAGGGCGCCTAAGCCTGGTAAGAGTTGGTTTTAATTCTTAAAAGCTACAACTACAGAAACCCCCAATTTCCAGATAAACCCTAGAACGATTTGAATCAAATTGAAGCATAAATCGATATTGATAACGATGATAATCATGGGGCTTTTGTTCCCCATGTAAAAACGAGTAGGTAACTGTGTTTAATTACCCGAGTTGAAGATTATTTGGTAAGAACAGATACAGATGAGCCGCGACCGAGGCTTGGATTCGTTTGATATGGAATTGTTGATGTTAACCAAATTGAACTCGTGTGAAGGTTCAACGGACAGTCACGAATCAAAACCCTCTATCAATTGGAGGTGATAATGTGGAGAGAAAGGGTTCGATTAGGTATGAGAAGCCGTGAATAATGATAATCGATTGTGTTGATCTCAGGTGTTTAGACTGAAATTGCACTTAGTAATAGATTAGAAACGGTTAAACGATTGCGTAGGTTCAATTAATTAGATTATTAACTGGTTTTTATTGACGAACGATTCATGGTTGAGGTAATCGGTTACTCGAGTTAGAATACTCTTTTAACCGTCGTTAAAACCCAATTAAAGTCCTTCAATGAGTTCGAATCACGCTCACGAAACGGTTAGAAACGATTGGGGTTTGATTTTACGCGTTTTAGTCGCGTTTGGACTTCGCCGGAGGTCGGCCGAGGGTTGCCGGAGTGAGGTCGACGGTGAGGGGGGGTTTTGGGTTGATTTATTAAAAGTTACACGTTTGGTCCCTGCAGTTTGAACTTTTATTAATTTATACTTAAAACTTTCAGATTTATCACTAAGGCCCCCTCAACTTAATTAAACTTTTAAGTTTTTAAACATTATTCTAACTTATTAATTATTTAACTTTTACAAATTATTATTTCTATTATTATTATCATTTTTATTTTATTTTGACTATTATTATTATGTTTATTATAGTAAAAATAAATTATTAAATCTTAAATTAATGAATTAATGCACAATAAAGAAACATTCATAAACAACCCATATAGTTTCTTAAATGACATAAATGGTCCTTACAAGAACATAACAAAGTTAACTATCAATTAACGAAAACACGAAAGGTTACAAGTATGTAAGCATTCACTTTCCCGCATTTCGTTTTACAATGATCCCTAATTACACTCCAACTTTTCATCTTTTGTTCTTGGGGCAGAATACTCCTCAAATCATGAGGTTTTTGAAATCGGCCCAGGCATAGGAGGGAAACATCCCGTTTTTTGGTTCTCCTTCGGAATTCCATCAAGTAAGCGCCTTTAATGGAAGGCACTAGAAGCCATTTTCACCTTTAGGACCACAGACAATCAGTGTTGTCTAATGTTGTCTCAATGTTCTCAAACAATTGAAGTAGGTCGGTAGCTCCTTTAGTCCCTACAAATTTAGGTGGTTTAGCATCATTAAATGATTGAAAGAGAATGTTTTAGCATTCCCCCACCATTGTTGGCATTGTTGTTACCACTAGAGACATTAGCAACTTGGAGTGGGTTATCATGCCGGGAATCACATTTGCCAACTGTTGGGTAAGGAGAGCAGCAAGTTTAGCAGTTTTAGCATTGTTACGACGAGGAGGCATCTATGAAAAAAATCACACGTAGAGATAATGTCACACCCTCGCTAGAAGCGGAACCACGAGGATGCGACGGACGGGATCGTCATAACACAGGGGGTCTAAGAGAGTCACTAAAGGTATTCTCCGTAAATGGGTCATGACGTCATCCAACACATAGGAACACGTGTCAAGTATATTCAATTCCAAAATGTCATACCATAAATGCATAAATAATCCAAAGTTCAATTCAGGAACAAAGAAGAACAAGTACCAAAACAATCTTAAGTACAAATCCAACAATTACAATTCACACAAACAAAAAAGTCCAAAACAAGACCAAAAGTCCCATGAAATGTCTATTGCTCCCAAAGGAGCGGTCTTGACTAAAGTCCACAGGCAAGCACCTAAGCCTCATTACTTGAAAAGACATGCTCTAAAAAGTCAACATACGTTGATGAGTTCACAGGTTTAAAAGTACAAATAGTTTGCCATGCATAACATGTACAGAAATTTGTATGTGAGTAAGAGTACATAGCAGTCAAGATATCAACACAAGTTTAAAATCAGTCCAAGTCCAATTACCCGAATTATATTCACCCAAGGGCACGCACAGGCCAAGTCAGTCTCAACTAATACCGACGACAGCGGTGGGGGTGTCAACCCGTTAGTACTAACAATACCTCTCCATGACAACAAGCACAAGAACAAGCCCTAGAACAAGCACAAGCACAAGTACACACTCATGAATGAACATCTAGACTCAAACCATAACCCAAACCACATACAATGTTCCAAATCCCAAGACACGGCATAGTCCAAAACCATGAGCATGCTTTCCCCCAAGTAAAATATATTAAAAGGGGCCGTGAAACTCATCTTGAAATAACACAGTCCAAATCCCACAATAAACAAAGCAAACACTAAAAGTACAAATCACAAAAGGATTACTAAAGAACAAATGACCAATATGGGTGTAATCCGTGTAGCCTAGTTCTTAATGTCCATCAAGGTTTTTATTTTATGAAAACATGATTTACTAATAGATTAGGTCCAATGTTGAATTTAAACTTTAAATCTCACCATATTTAGGGTTTTAGTTGTCACTTTATATTAAATTAGTAACGTCCTTCAATAAACATCTATTAGTCCATATTCAGTGAATTATAAACATTATTAATTTATTATTTTAAAAATTCATTTAACCACTTTTAAGTACAAATCTTGTCTTTTTTGATTGGTTAGTTTCAAATCCTTAGCTTTAAGTTTATCAAAATATTTCAGCATGTAGAGCTGATTACGCATCTTTTTTGCATAAACTGTTTGGAGGTTGAAACGGTAACAAAACATTGCTTAATAGTATTGTTTGAAAGATAAGACTTTAAATTTACTCCAGAAAAAGAATCATATCATTTGGATAAATTATGAGAAAGATATTACTCGATGAACACAGATCAACCTGCTTCCCAGATTCGTCAGTTTTGACCTTCAGTTTTGTTAGCTACGTTTTGAGGACCAAACGATGTCGAAACGACACAAGACCACTTGGGTTCGTTAGAGGACTCATTGAAATTATTTTTAGACAAAACGTTTGACCCATTTGGACTTATTATGACCAATTTATGGCATGTACAAAACGTCCTCTTTTTCTGACAGCAAACTGTACAATTCATTTGTAACACCTAGATCTTCTTGGTCTTGTTCATTTGCATTCAAATAATAAGTCCAAATGTACAATTCTTGGTCTTGTTCATTTGCATCCCAAATGTACAGTTTGCTGTCAGAAAAAAGAGGACGTTTTGTACATGCCATAAATTGGTCATAATAAGTCCAAATGGGTCAAACGTTTCGTTTGCATCCCAAACCTCAATATTTGTACTTTGGTGATTTGTACAGTTTGCTGTCCAAATGTCTTTATTATGACCAAGATTACAACCCAACTTCAATAGATTCAAAAATATACAAAAGACCAAGAATTAGGGTTTACCGGTTATAGGGTCCAACATCTGTAACACCTAGATCTTCACGATCCAACATTCAAAATAAAGAATATGAGAATATTAGATGATGATTTTGTGTTTAGATGATGAAAATCATCGACATCAAAGTAGAACAAGGAACAAAATCATCAAGAAATGATTTTTCGTACAGGAGATTAGAAGATGAACAAGTCTTGCACAAAATCAATCTTGAAAGCTAGAATATCATCAAAATCAAAGGAATTGATGATGATGATCGATTGGAATGAAGAACAAGAAGAAGATGGATGACGGCGGCTAAGGTTTTCTCTAGAGAGAAAACTTAGAGAGATCTTGCAAAAGTGAAAGAATAAAAAAAACAAGGGGGAACTCCCCCTTTTTGAAGAAATTCGGCTAAGGGGGCCATGAGTGGGCCTCCCGGGCCTGTTGCTCGTGTCATCCAATTACGTCTTGTCCCGATTCACTTGTCATTAGAATTTTGCGTTTTTTTAATTTTACGTGTTAATATGATTCCAACGGACTATTATATGTTATATAAATTATTTAAATTATATATTTTTAAATTAAATTATGTTTATTTAACAGGCTTTAGGCAAAGCTCACATGTTCGATTTTTGTTGCGTTCATAATGAAATTTTTTTATATTTACGTTTTTCCAAACCTTGACCGAGACCAAAACACATAATTATCGTACTACAATCAGCGAAGTGAACCTGTCACCCATCCTAGGCCAATTAGAACATATTAAGCCCATAATACATAGTTCTCAAACTTAACATGTACAAACGCGTCTAATGTACTATACTCAGATCAAGCCCATATTAGGTCAACATCCAAGTCAAAGACCACATTAAGACCAAGTGAAAGTCAAAGAGTCAGAGTCAAAAAGTCAAAGTCAAAGGTCAATGCACCTATTTTGGTGACGAATGTCACAGCATCCCCCCGTTGAGAGAATTTCATCCCGAAATTCAGTCAGAGTTATCAACTTCAACGCCTTCCACGAGTAGGTTAGGGTACTTAGTCGTCATTTAAATTTGCCACGTACAGATAAGATTTAGGTTCTCGCTTTGAGTTCCATCTAGTCTTATGATAAGAATTTTACTACTTTTCAAAGTTCTAATTTATTAAACCATAATCTCTACTAGTACATTGAAAATAAAATTTACCATCCATTTGAATTTCTTCGACCAACACATATAAGATCTCACCTGCAAACTATTGAGCTTCAGCATATAAAGTGAGACATGCACCTCATTCAGTTCATGATGGAATCCCATCCAATAAATCACAGGACCAAAAATGTTCTATAGTCTTAGCTATACTTGTAAATCTAGGTGACAATTTGCTCTTTTTGACAGGACAAACAATGCCTTCCAAGGCAACAACTCGAAATACCACCCATAAAAACAAAGTCTCTTGAGATGGCTTTTTAGGTTTTACAACCTATTTACTGATATCTCCAGAGTATGACTATTATCTATTACCAAAAGTTAGATTTCGATTTCACATTCAAGGTATCAATAGTGTTTTATAATAGGGTGTACCACAGCTAACCCATCACACTACTAACACCCTGAAGTGTACCAGTCACCAACCGTATCTAATTATCAAATCAACCAACGTTTGAGAACATATGCCTAAAGCAAGGGTTCCTTTGACTGTTAGTGTAAATTTCTAATGATCTTGAGCTGCCTTTAGTCTGTCTGTGATCCAAAACCCCTAATCATTATCTCTTGAATGGTCTATTGTCAGTCATCTAACTTTACATGACTTCTGCCCATTACATCGGCAATCGACACTTACATCCATTTAGTACCCTGAACGATGCTCCTATAAGACTCTCATTGCAGCTATTGTTATAAGGAAATTCAACAAATAGTTGGTGAGTCTCCTCGCTACCTCCAAGTCAATGATAAAAGACATTAACATATCCTCCAATATCTAAATAGGTCTCTCTCATACCATTAGTATGATAGTGGTAAGTCTCACTCATGTCCAGACGTGTACCGAGCGCCTACTATAAGCTATGCCGAATCGTTTCATGAAACTACTGGCATGAACAGGAATAATCGACATAGGTACTCCATGTCTATCCACAACTTCACTAACGTAAATCCTTGCAAACTTTTCCATCCTGTAGTCCTCACAAATAGTCAAGAGATGACTAGACTTGGTCATGTTATCCATAATGACTTAAATCAAATCATGCTCACTACTAATTCTTATTAGCTTCGTGATGAAGTCCACAATCATGTTTTTCCACTTCCGATCCAGAATCTCAAACTGTTGTAATAGGCTAGGTGGCCTTCGATGCCTCACTTTAAAATTTGAACAAGTCAAACACTTGCACACATAATCCGCTATGTCCCCTTTCATTCCAGGCCACCAATACAAGTCCTTACGATCATGCCACCACTTGTTAGTGTAAGGATCAATAATAACATAAGATCAATATCATAACAATAACATGAAATATTATCATTGTGGCATTGAAAGATTGAAGATGAATCGAATGTAAATAACTTCCAATTGTATTGCTCTCTGATTTAGTAACAGTTACAATACGTACGAAATCAGGAAATGAACAAAAGCTTTTTAATTACATTACAAAACTTCTATATATACTAAACTATAAGTTCTCGCGCGAATCACTAGTTCTCGCGTGACTTGATGGTTCGCATGAGAAGCAAGTTATCGCGCGGCAAGTATAGTTCTCGCGTGACTTGATCTTCTTCATCGTCAATATGATTTCCCGAGCCTCTAGGTTCAATCCCTACAATCTCCCCCTAGGCTCGGTAAATCAATGTTTTAAAAGTCCACGTCTGCATCCTTGTAACTACCCCCATAAGCATACATCTTGTTGTCCAGGGCCTTCGTGATCAACCAACCAAACTGTGCCTGAAAATACTCTATGGCTCCAGCTTTTCTTTAATTACATATAGCTTCCTTTTAGCATCATACGCCCAACTAAGAATTGGTTATGAGTTTTCGTACCTTGTGAAAGGTTTCGAATGTCTCAGCATGTGTATATAAGCTGGCAGTGGAGGAGCCTCAACAGTAATATTTCCAACTTGACGTACAACACTTTGACCAGTTTGATCTGTTGGACGCCCACTACAAAAAAGAAGGGTATTTGAGACTAAAAAATTAGTCTCTAATACACCCAAATCAGTCTCTAATGGATATCAGGGACTGATTTTGCTAGTCCCAAGTCAGTTCTTAATACCTAGTCCTAGATACTCGCATTAGTCACTAAATTTCAGTCTCAATTGTATGCCATCAATAGGGACTAACATTTAGTCTCTAAGACGCATAAATTCAGTCCTTAATTTATACCCTTGTTTCAAGTCATTTCAGTCTCGAATACCTTTCATCCGTGACGAAAAGTCAGTCTTTGGTATAGTGTTTTGGAGACTGAAAATCAGTTCTTAAACCTTGTCAATGTTGTCCTAGATACATTTAATTAGATCCGAGTTTCACAACAATTCAGCCCGTAAAGACCGAGATTTACTCCCGGAAATATAACATTCAGTCTTTACTATATTCTTTAGAGACTAATAATTAGTACTTGATAACATACCATTTCAGTATTTAATATGTTTTTTTCATGACTAAATTTAATCTTAGATGTCATATTATTTCGTGTCAAACGTATGTATCGAGACTGAAAATCTATATGAAAATCTTAGATGTCATATTTAGTCCCGAAATTTTTTTTATAAACTAATAATCAGTAGCTTATAATTAATTTTTAGTCTTTAATATATGTATTTAGAGTCGGAAGATTTGTCTTTAAAATCAGTTTGAAATATATCTTAGCTAACATACTAAATCAAACTATAATATAAAGATAAAATGCTACTCACTCGATTAAATCTAACTATCACTACCACAACATCGTAAACAACATAAAAATATCTCATAGCTAACATACTAAATCAAACTATCAGTACCACGAACATCGTCATTGAGTTGCTCCTCCGAACAAGTTGCTCCACTACTTGCAGCTACGGTTGCTACACCCTCAAAATCTGGAAACTTCAAGCTCATGAATATTGACAATTTTCATACATTTCATTGTTTTGTTTCAATTCTTCTTGGAGTGAAGCTACTTGATTTCAAAGAGATTCGGCCTCGCTTGAAGGTTGTTGAGAAGATTGAGCTTCTGATGTCATCCAAAAATCCTTTTTTCTAAGCACTGGTCCAACGCCTACCATCCATGCAGATTTTCTTGTTCTCTCCTTGGCACACACGCTTTAAATAGCCTCTTTTTCTAGCTCATGGTGCATGGTAGTCATTATAGTTGTACCTTCTAAGTTAACTTTACCACCGTCTCCTCTTTATGACGAATAATATTCTCCTAAAAAAATTTAAGGTATATAAAAACAAGGAAAATTTTAAAAGTATAATCAAGATGACATGATCCTAGAGAATTATAACTTACATATTGAATGCGGGCGTCATCGTTTAGCCATCCTTGTTTTTCAACATTAAAATGTAGCTTGTGATACACTTCAAATGGGGTAGGGTGCGTTTGAGTCTCGCAATTTGTCTATGATAATAGAAATTTAAGAACATTAAATAAAGATAGATAAATATACTTTAAAAAATATGAAACTAGGGGTTAAGTTGCATAGACAAAAGTATAGCTAAGATAACAATGAAGGTCACTAGTAATCTACTCAAGTCTGTGTGTTTTCCAGATGGATATGCTAGAAATTTAGCTAAAAATGTGATTCCTGAGCAAGGAAAGATATATGGGCTTAAGTCACATGATTAACATGTTTTAATACAACGCATAATTCCTATTGCAATTCGACCATTTTTTACCAAACAAATCCGTGATGCATTAGTTGAGTTGTCTCAGTTTTTCAAGAAACTAACTGAAGTCACATTACACATGAGGGAGTTGAAAGCATTACAAGAAGAGATAGTTAAGATTTTGTGCAAGCTTGAAAGGATATTTCCTCTATCATTTTTTACAATTATGGTGCACTTGTGTGTTCATCTTCCTGAAGAGGCAATATTGGGAGGACCTTTGCAATCAAGATGGATGTATCCAATTGAAAGATACCTTGGCCATTTAAAGAAATATGTTCGAACAAAGCTAAACCTGAAGGATTGATAGTAGAAGGTTATATTGTTGAAGAAGCTATAACATTTTGTTCACACTATTTACGAGGTGTTAAGTCAAAGTTGGACAAACGCGACAGATACGATGATAAAATTTCTATTGACGCTCAAAACTACGTGTTAGATATTTTCAGATTGAGTGGCCTAGGTATTGGGAGGAAAGAAGTTCGTATCCTTCCTAGTAATCTTATGAAGATAGCGATATGGTTTATATTTAATAATTGTCAAGAGATTCAACCATACATAGAGTAAGCCCTTTTCTATCTTTGTTTGTGAAAAATATTAAATGTCAAATGTTAATAAATTTATAGTTTATCTGCATGTTACAGAGAACACTTACGGTTTTTACAAAGTCAACATCCTGAAACATAAGATTTTTTTGATAGTCAACCGTCTACATTCCCGGATTGGTTTGCAAAACGGGTAATAATCACACCCTATTTTACTTGCTTTAATTTATGAAACTGCATTTCTCTCTAATAATATGATTACTATGTTTAAAATTAAGAACAAATTCGAGAAAAGTATACGTTAAATCCATCTCAAATTAACGAGGAGTTATATGCATTGTTTTCCCTTCCTGATAATCGAGTTTCGTATCACAAGGGATACATAGTGAATGGGGTTAAATTTATAGTTAAGTCAAGAGATGATTGTAGGCAAACACAAAATTGTGGAGTAACGGTTCCTGGCATTCATAATGATGTTGAAGATGATTATTATGGATATCTTAACAAAGTGATTGAATTGTCATTCATATGAGATTATTGTGTTATTTTATTTAAATGCACATGGTTTGACACTGATCGTCATAGAAAACACATCATATTTGAACCTCATTTCATAAGCATAGACACTTCCCAGAATGCTTATAAGGAAGATCCTTTTCTTTTTGCAAACCAGGCTAAACAAGTGTTTTATATAAATGACCCACTTAAGCCAAATTCAGATTGGAAAATCATTGAAAGAATAACTCACAGACACCTGTGGGATATTCCGGAAGAAAAGAATTCAGAAGATTTGTTAGAAGATTTCAACCTTCTTCGTGAAGATATTACCGAAAATATTGTTGAAAATGTTAATGTTCAGGGTTTTGATGACATTATAGATGATTTTATTGATGATGAGATAGATGATTCTGATCACAGTATGGAAGATTTTGGTTTAGAGATAAATCTGGATGATTCAGACACTGATAAATCCAAAAATGATTTTGAAGATGTTCACTCAAACGATGATGATTTGTAAGGTCTAAGTCTTTATATTTTGTAAAATTTTTAATTATATAAATTTCTCAAATACTATTTCTAACATACATGTATTAACAAAATTATTTAACATTATTCAAACATTCACTATGGATATAATGGTTGCATGTACATGTGAAGATAGGTAGTATTTAATAAACTTTTATCCAATTTGACTCATATAGCACTGGATTTTGGTTTGTATTTGATTCAATGGCTTGGGCATACGAGGTATTTTTCTATAGTGACGATATTTAGTGTACTTGTTGATTTTTGAACTTATTTTGTGCACATATATATAATCAACCCGACCCGACTTGACCTGAACCAATCCTAATTTTTTTTTTAAATCGATACGTCCTGACCCAAGCTGTCTAAACGTGGCACCCCGCCTGACCTGATTTGTTTTGTTTACAGGTATGCTCATAAGTAATTTACGGGTTGACATGAACATGACCTACTATGCACGATATTTAAAATATATATATATTTTTAGTGACAATTTTTAAATTTTAACCATTATATTTAATGATTTTGCTAACCCGATTATAATATATTTTCAGATTTGTGATAAGGCTGAATTTTAAAAGAACTTATTATAGAGATTCGTGTTACTTGAGCATAAAGAGATTGTTGATATGATGCTCTTGCAAGTTGGTTTGGATGATAAAGAATGTTTTTTGTATTTGTTTAACTTTGGAACTTATTTTTGTGTTATTTTGTTGGATTGACTTAGAATATTATGTATTATGTTAAACTTATATTCATGCATATATCATTTGAACAAACTATTGATTTGAACGGTATATATTATATTTCTTTGTTTGCTAATTAATAACAGCATACAGGTTTCATAAATAGTATTTTGTTAGATTATCATCTTTTTTGTCTTCAAAATACTTTAACTTTAGACACTGATTTTTAGTTTTCAATACCTTTTTTTATAATTGTATAATTCGGGTTATATTATTAGAGAATATCAATCGATCATTAATTAGGTTTCTACACAAAAGTCTTTCCAAATTGAAAGTCAGTCATTGCTTGGATTTGCTTTAGGAATATTAGTAACTAATTTGCAATCTATACTATGTTTTTTAGAAATAGTTAAATACGTTTTCTTTGTTGGAGTAGGAATATTAGTTCTTATTTATTATATTTACATAACTTTTTAGAGACTTGATATTTGTTTTAAATAAAGACACTCATAAAATGTTTAAAACTGAATTGTAATCTTTGATACCTTATTTAAGATTATATAAGTTGTGTCGTATTATTAGAGATTATAAATCAATCCTTAATCATTATTCCTATGCGAAAGTCATTTCAGACTGAAAGTCAATACCCGATTCAATTTACAATATGAATTATCAATAACTAATTTGTACTCTCTATAATATTCTCTAAAAATAGTAAATATATTTTCTTTATTAGAGACTGAATATCAGTCTCCAATTATTACATCTACAAACTTCTTAAGAGATTGGATATAAGTTCCAAATAACGACAATTAAAATATGTTTAAGACTGATTTTCAGTGTTAAATACATTTCTTATGATGACATAATCTGCATCAAATAATTAGAGATTGTAAAACATTTTCCAATGTAAAAATCTTTACAGACTAAATTTCAGTTCCTGATTCAGTATGTATTTTGAATATTAAGAACTAATGTATAGTCTTCAATATATGCCTTATTTATTAAAGACTGATTATCAGTTACTCATATAATGACACCATTTAGGTATCTTATTTGGGATTGAAATTCAGTTACCATCAAACTTCCTTACAAAAACTCTTATTGTGTATGTGTATTTGAGACTAAAATGTAGTCTTCAATAAGTTGTCCTAGTTTTAGAGACTGATTATCAGTCACTTACATTAGGCACATAAATTTCAGTCTCAAATATCTTTTGTAACTGATATATTAGTCTTTGATATTATCTGAGATTGATAAATCAGTCTCTAATAGTTTAGCTCCTAATAGTCACTTTTCTTGTAGTGTAGTTGGTTCACTTGTACTGGACTCTCAAACTATCTCTCCCTCTTCAGTCAATGTATCTAAAAACAAGTCCTTAAGACTGTTTCCAAATATACCAGTGTACTCTATGCCTTCTTCCAAATCATCAAAAATGCCAAAATCTTCTTCTTTCTCCTCAGCAATGATCTTTTGCTGGAATATGTAGAATTCTCTCTCATATGCTTCTTCTACAGCTTGGTCTGTGACATCCGTCACCAAAATAGGTACGTTGGCCTTGGCAGTAGTTTGAATTTTGACTTTTGACTTTGACTTTCGTCTTTAATTGGACTAGGCCTTGATTTATGGTTCTTTTCTTGATGGGCCCAAATTTTGGTCTAATGGGCCTACGTTTTTATAATGGGCCTGGAGTTTATATCTTTATGTGACTATTGGGCTTGTCGCCGTATGTGGTTCTATGTATTGAGCCCAATCGAGGTTTTCTAAAAAGTAAAACACGAAAACTTCACCATAACCCTATTAGTCTTACATCCATGGGCTTTGCCTAAAGCCTGTTAAAACAACTTAAATTGGTTTTAAAAATATAATTTATCCAAATCCTAGGGCATGTGATAGTTCGTTCGAACCGTTATTGCGCGAGGAATCTGAAAGCGTAAAAATTAGATGACGCGTGGCTCGAGACGTGACGGAATACACGAGACGGCCAAGGGCCCGAAGCCCTTCTTCCTCCCAATTTTCGGCCAAGGTTTAAGGGGGGGTATTCCCTTTTGCCTTAGCTCATTTGCACAAAATTTTAGTTTTCACTTGAAACCCTAGCCACCTCCTTCTCCAAAATTCTCTCTTCTTCTCCACTTGGCCATCGAAAATTCTGAAATCACTTGTGCATCCATCGAGTTTTTGGCAACCAAGTCATCCAAGAACGTTAAACTCGGCTAGAAACATTCGTCTTTAAAGCTACGGTAAGCGAAATTCGTTTTTGATGAAGCTTAATTCTAGTTACACTCTAAAATCGATGATACTCATCATCTATATTCAAAATCTTCATCTAATGATCTCTCATTCTTGGTTTTTGGTGCTAGATCGTGAAGATCTAAGCGTTACGATTGTCGGGTTCGTCACTTGGTAAAACCCCTAATCCTTGGTCTTGTATGGTAATCGAATCTAAAAGATTGGGATGTAATCTTGGATGACCTGCCCTTAATCGAGATTTTGGACCTATAAAACGTTTTGAAATAACTAGAATTGTTCCTTGAAAGTATTGATGTGTTGAACAAATCGAAACAACGAAACTAACAATCTGGGCAGCTTGCTGTCAGAAAAATGGGTCATCTTGTTCGTGTGATAACTTGGTCGAAACACGCCCAATTGGGGCAAACTCTGGGTCTAAATTTAAGCCCTATGAGTCCTCTAACTAACCCAAGTGGTTTCATGTCGTTTCGACATCGTTTGGTCCTCCAAACGTAGCAAACTAAACTGAAGGTCAAAACTGACGAATCTGGGCAGCAGATTGGTCTTTATTCTTCGTGTCATAACTTACTCATATTTTGTCAAATGAACCTGATTCTTTTTCTGGAGTTAATTTAATGTCTCTTCTTTCAAATGACACCTCGTACGCAATGTTTCGTGGTCGTGTTGATCTCCTAACAGCCTATACAAGACTGATGCGCAATCAGATATGTATGCTGAATTATTTTGTTAAAACTAAAAAATAAGGGTTGGGATTAAATAGTCTAAATTAAGACAAATTTTGCATATAATATTGACTAAAACTCTTTACAAAAGAATTAAATTAATAAGTGTGATGATGGAAAACCTTGATTAGTGTTAAGGGCTGGACTAACATGATTGCACCCATATTAGTCATCGATATTTGGTGTTATATTAATCCTTGTGTGAATTATATATTTTTAGAGCTTCCTCTGCGTGTTGTGGAATTTGAACTGTGACTTTTCAAGGTGAGTTTCACGGCCCCTTTCTAATATATTTTACTTGGGGGAAAAGCATGCTCATGGTTTTGGACTATGCCGTGTTTGATTTTCTTTTGAAATATTGTATGTGGTTTGGGTCATGGTATGAGTCTTGATATTCAATCATGAGTGTGTACTTGTGCTTGTGCTTGTGCTTCAACTTGTGTACTTGGATGTTATGGAGAGATATTGTTAGTACTAACGGGTTGACACCCCCACCCATGTTGTCGGTATACTAGTCGAGACCGACTTGGCCGGGGCTTGCCCTTGGGTGAATATAATCCGGTTGTGTGCAAATTTGGAATGTCTTGGACTTGGGTTACATTCGAACTTATGTTGATATCTTGACTGCTATGTATCTCTTTCACATACAATTTTCTATACATGTTTACACGGCAAAATATTTGTACTTATAAACCTGTGAACTCACCAACGTATGTTGACCTTTTTAGAGCATGTCTTTTCAGGTAATGAAGTCTAGGTGTATGGCTGTGGACTTAGACGAGACCGCTCCACTAGGAGCATTAGACATTCAAGAGACTTTTGGGACATGTTGTGGATTGTTGGGTTTTATGGATTGTAATTTTGAGGATTTTGAGATTTTTCTTGTTTGACAATTGTGTTGATTTGTTTCTGTGGAGCTTTGGTATGATTATGCATTTTGGTATGACGTTCTGGTAGTGACTATCCTTGACATGTGTTCCTATGTGTCGGGCGACGTCATGACCCATGTACGGAGAATACCTTTAGATATTCTCTTGAACCCCAATGTGTTATGACGATCCCGTCCGTCGCATCCTCGTGTTTCCGCTTTAGCGAGGGTGTGACAGATTGGTATCAGAGCCATTGGTTATAGAGAATTAGGTGGATTATTCGACCTAGACTATAACCTAAGTACCCACATGTAGTATGCATCATAGGATTATGTGTGTGCTGTTATACATGTGAATGTTTTATGTGTATTATATGTTGTGCTATGTTGCCTGCCTTATGTGTTATATGTGATCTGCTTATTTGGAGAACTTTGGTCATTGTATTATCTGTGTGTGCCTTGAGAAAGCATTAGGTAAGGACATCCTCTCGTTATGCGCTTGATTATTATTTGGTCTGGATTGACAAGTGCGGCTATAAGGACTCTTTTAAAGGACCTTGGTTGTTAAGCCAACCTTTATTATGTGCGTCTGCTGGTGTTAGCTATGTTGTACAAGGCCCTATTTATAACTCGTGGTTTGATTATTGGGAGATGAACATGCTAGCTTACATGACAACAATAGACAAGGGCCATGGCGTATTCAGGTCAGATGGCTACTTTATTGGATCTCAAACTATACTAAATGGACTCTTTTGATGGTTCCTTACCCAAGTGAATGCTTTGTCAGTCGATTCCTCTGCACAAATTCGGTTACTTAACCTTCGGTTAGTGACCATATCCTTGATCCTCTAATCTTAGATAACACTCTATACTTAACAAGACATGTTAACTCTGGTAGGAGGAGCTAGGGGTGACCATGCAATGCAAATTACCATTACGGGTGCACACGTAATCGCAATTTGCAGTGCATGCGAAATCTGGCAAACCCTTTCATGAGATAACAGTCATAGTTAGTACGAATCTTCCATCTTATTCATGGGATAGTGGAATTCCTGTTATTATGATAATCAATGGTGTGGAAACACCAATCCATATATCCTTGCACAAGTACAAATAGATCTAGAGCATTCATGGGAATCATACTGGGACATTTTAGCCCAGTATCTATGAGACGTTTCTCTTGCTTTATTTCTGTGATCGTAGAAATTGACTACATGTTCAAAGTGTACTTGGTCTTTGAAGATCTGAAGTAGGGAAGTGAGACTCCTTGTACCTATGCTGCTTTGTTCAAACTGATCATAATACTTGTTGCATTGGTTGTCGAGAGATGCTAGCATTATAATTGATGGAGTAAATGGATGTCATGTAACTAGTTTAGACGTCATCCTTGGTATATCATCGGTGTGGTGGGAACGCTGCGGGGAACCCTATACATAAACATCTTTGCTATGTTAGGGATGTGTCTGAACTGGGCTATGTGATGATCCGAGAGGATTAGAGATGGACATGGTGAGACTGTTAAATTGAAAGAAAGTGGCACTGGAGGCAGGATTGGTTGTACGTACACAAAGTACAAGATTTCCAAGCCAAAAGAGTTCGAAAGGAAGTTGGAGCAATAGCTCTAACCCGTTGCATTGAGAAAACAGAAATGAATGTGGACATCAAGATCGGTGCTAATAATCAAAATGCAAAGAGTGTTATCCGGCCACTAGTGGGCAAAGCACTAACATGGTGGAATATCCAAGTTCAAGCACGAAGTAGAAAAGTTGTGATGGTCATGACTTTGGATGGGCTAAACATTAATAACTGAGAGGTACTACCTCATGGACAAGATACAAAATATAGATCATTAGTTGTGGAATCAAGTAATGGTGGGATCTAGTCATGCTACTTATCCCTACTAATTCTATAAGTTGGCAAAGGTGGTGTCATATTTGTGGCACATAAATCAAAGCGAATGGAAAAGTACATCAGGGAGGCTGGTTCTATAGTTCGTGGAATGGTGGTCGCTACTACACCCCAACCATTTGGAGTGCAATACTGAAGACTTGTATTTAGTGGATGAGTTGGTTCGTATTAAACCCTCAAGAAAGCTAGTGAGATGTAGAAGGATGTTAAGGAATCGGGTGAGCTTGAAGTGCTAAAGTAGACAAGAAGGACAACTTCATGAAAGGATATGTGGCTGTCGTGCTGGAAATGAAGAGCTATGCCGGCACTTGTCTGGAGAGTAATAAGTGCAATCTGCACCAACCGACTATGATGTCATGACCTGTGTGTTTCAATTTCAAGCAATTGGAATGCTTAGTGAAGTGTTTTAAGGTATTTGTGACCCCCAACAGTGTGGAAACAAGCTATGTAGTTGAATTGGCTGACGGTAGCCTAGTAGAGACTATAGTTGTAATTCGGGACTATACCAGAATATTAGATGACCATGCTTTTAGAATAGCTCTTATACCTTTTGGGCTTGGGAGTTTCAACGTAGTGGTGGGTATGGACTGGTTAACTGGGAATAGGGCCGAAATCGTTTGTAACGAAAAGATTGTGCGCATACCCTTACCATGTGGCAAGACACTTGAAGTACATGGGAGAAGCCGAAGTGAAGAAAGAATATATAATGAGTATGAAAGTGGTGGAATTGAAAGATCGAAGACATACCTATTGTGCAGGATTTTCAAGAGGTGTTTCCGGATGATTTGACAGGATTGCCACCACCAAGACAGGTAGATTTCAATCGATTTGATACCGGACGCAGTGCCTGTGGCTAAGGCTCCTTATCGACTAGCCCCGTCAGAAATGCAAGAACTGTCTAGTCAGCTCCAGGAGTTGCTAGACAAGGGTTTCATCCGACCAAGCCATTCGCCGTGGGGAGCGCCAGTGCTCTTTGTTAAGAAAAAGGATGGATCCTTCAGAATGTGCATAGATTATCGAGAATTGAACAAGTTAACTATTAAGAATCGTTACCCCTTGCCAAGGATAGATGATCTATTTGATCAACTTCAAGGGGCGACCTATTTTTCTAAGATTGATCTTCGTTCCGGATATCATCAGTTGAGGGTGCACGAGGACGATATACCAAAGACGGCTTTTAGGACGCGTTATGGGCATTATGAATTCTTGGTTATGCCTTTTGGGCTAACAAACGCACCCGCGGTATTTATGGATCTAATGAATAGGGTGTGTAAACCCTATCTGGATAAATTTGTCATAGTATTCATTGACGATTTTGATCTATTCAAGGACGAAGGAGGATCATAAGGGACACTTGAAAGCAATCTTGGAGTTATTGGGAAGAGAGAAGCTCTATGCCAAATTCTCCAAGTGTGAGTTTTGGCTGCGAGAGGTGAAATTTCTTGGGCATGTAGTGAATGAAAAAGGAATTCATGTGGATCCTGGAAAGATCGAGGCAGTTAAAAACTGGGAGGCACCTAAGACGCCTTCAGAGATAAGACAATTTCTTGGGTTAGCAGGTTACTATAGGCGATTTATCGCGAACTTCTCAAGGGTTGCACAACCACTTACGCAATTGACGCAGAAGGATAAGAAGTTCGAATGGGGTGCTAAACAAGAGGACGCATTTAATACATTGAAAAATAAGTTGTGTAATGCACCGATATTGGCACTCCCTAAGGGTTCAGACGGATTCGTTGTGTATTGTGACGCGTCGCATCAAGGTTTAGGTTGTGTGCTCATGCAAAAAGATAAAGTGATTGCATATGCGTCGCGACAACTTAAGAATCATGAGAAGAATTACACCACCCATGACCTGGAGTTAGGCGCGGTGGTCTTTGCTCTTAAGACCTGGAGGCACTATTTGTATGGTACAAAGTGTGTCGTTTATACCGACCACAAGAGCCTCCAGCACATTTTGACCAAAAGGAATTGAACATGAGACAGCGTCGATGGATGGAATTGCTTAGTGATTACGACTGTGAAATCCGGTACCACCCGGGTAAAGCAAACGTAGTAGCGGATGCTTTGAGTCGAAAGGAAAGAGTCAAACCTGTACGCATCCGGGCCCTACAAATGACCATTCATTCGGATATTAAGACTCATATTATTGCTGCTCAAGTCGAAGCAATAAAGGAAACAAACGTACAGAGTGAAGGGTTGAGAGGACTGGACCGGCAGTTCGAACAAAAGGATGATGGAGGGTTATACCTTATGGGTAGGATTTGGGTACCCATAACGGGGAATGTTCGGGAAATCATATTGGATGAGGCACATACGACGAGGTATTCGGTACACCCTGGTGCGGATAAAATGTACCACGATCTTAGAGATTTATACTGGTGGCCCGGAATGAAGAGGGATATAGCGGTATATGTTAGTAAGTGTTTAACGTGTGCGAAGGTCAAGGCAGAACATCAAAGACCATCAGGTTTATTGCAGCAACCTGAAATCCCTGAATGGAAGTGGGAGAATATTACGATGGACTTTATTACAAAGTTACCAAGGACTAGTAGTGGGCATGATACGATTTGGGTTATTGTGGATCGAATGACCAAATCTGCACATTTCTTGGCTATACGCGAAGACTACAAAATGGAAAAGTTGGCAAGGATCTATATCTGTGAGATTGTGTCTAGACATGGGGTACCCGTGTCAATCATATCTGATCGGGACGCACGATTCACATCCCGATTCTGGCAATCCTTACAGAAGTCACTGGGGACACGTCTTGACATGAGTACTGCCTATCACCCTCAGACCGATGGTCAGAGTGAGCGTACGATTCAGACTTTGGAAGACATGCTGAGGGCTTGCACGATTGACTTTGGCGGTAACTGGGACACTCACCTTCCATTGGTGGAGTTTTCGTACAATAATAGTTACCATACAAGTATTGGATGTGCACCATTTGAGGCATTGTATGGGCGTAAGTGCAGGTCGCCGGTGTGTTGGGCAGAGGTCGGGGAAAGTCAGATGATTGGACCCGAGATTATACAAGAGACTACCGACAAGGTGTTTCAGATAAGGGATAGATTGAAGGCAGCCCAAGACCGTCAGAAAAGTTATGCTGATAATCGAAGGAAGCCATTAGAGTTCACTGTTGGGGATAATGTTCTATTGAAAGTGTCACCTTGGAAAGGCATTATTCGTTTTGGCAAGAGGAGCAAGTTAGCACCGAGATACGTTGGTCCGTTCAAGATTATTGAACGAATTGGTCCTGTTGCATATCGACTGGAATTGCCGCAAGAGTTGAACGGCATACATAACACGTTTCATGTTTCAAATCTCAAGAAGTGTCTCGCTGATGAGACGCTACATGTGCCACTCGAGGAAATTCAAGTGGATGAAAAACTTCGATTCGTCGAAGAACCATTAGAGATCATGGACCGGGAAATAAAGATGTTGAAACGTAGCAAGATCCCGATTGTGAAGGTAAGATGGAACTCAAGGAGAGGCCCTGAGTTTACTTGGGAAAGAGAAGACGGAATGAGGATTAAGTACCCTCACCTATTTGCGGATGACAGTGCAGTTGATGACTCTAGTTGAATTTCGGGACGAAATTCTTTCAACTGGGGGATACTGTGACATCCGTCACCAAAATAGGTACGTTGGCCTTGGCAGTAGTTTGAATTTTGACTTTTGACTTTGACTTTCGTCTTTAATTGGACTAGGTCTTGATTTATGGTTCTTTTCTTGATGGGCCCAAATTTTGGTCTAATGGGCCTACGTTTTTATAATGGGCCTGGAGTTTATATCTTATGTGACTATTGGGCTTGTCGCCGTATGTGGTTCTATGTATTGAGCCCAATCGAGGGTTTTCTAAAATGTAAAACACGAAAACTTCACCATAACCCAATTAGTCTTACATCCATGGGCTTTGCCTAAAGCCTGTTAAAACAACTTAAATTGGTTCTAAAAATATAATTTATCCAAATCCTAGGGCATGTGATAGTTCGTTCGAACCGTTATTGCGCGCGGAATTTGAAAGCGTAAAAATTAGACGACGCGTGGCTCGAGACGTGACGGAATACACGAGACGGCCAAGGGCCCGAAGGCCCTTCTTCCTCCCAATTTTCGGCCGCAAGGTTTAAGGGGGGGTATTCCCTTTGCCTTAGCTCATTTGCACAAAATTTTGTTTTCACTTGAAACCCTAGCCACCTCCTTCTCCAAAATTCTCTCTTCTTCTCCACTTGGCCATCGAAAATTCTGAAATCACTTGTGCATCCATCGAGTTTTTGGCAACCAAGTCATCCAAGAACGTTAAACTCGGCTAGAAACATTCGTCTTCAAAGCTACGGTAAGCGAAATTCGTTTTTGATGAAGTTTAATTCTAGTTACACTCTAAAATCGATGATACTCATCATCTATATTCAAAATCTTCATCTAATGATCTCTCATTCTTGGTTTTTGGTGCTAGATCGTGAAGATCTAAGCGTTACGATTGTCGGGTTCGTCACTTGGTAAAACCCTAATCCTTGGTCTTGTATGGTAATCGAATCTAAAAGATTGGGATGTAATCTTGGATGACCTGCCCTTAATCGATATTTTGGACCTATAAAACGTTTTGAAATAACTAGAATTGTTCCTTGAAAGTATTGATGTGTTGAACAAATCGAAACAACGAAACTAACAATCTGGGCAGCTTGCTGTCAGAAAAATGGGTCATCTTGTTCGTGTGATAACTTGGTCGAAACACGCCCAATTGGGGCAAACTCTGGGTCTAAATTTAAGCCCTATGAGTCCTCTAACTAACCCAAGTGGTTTCATGTCGTTTCGACATCGTTTGTTCCTCCAAACGTAGCAAACAAAACTGAAGGTCAAAACTGACGAATCTGGGCAGCAGATTGGTCTTTATTCTCGTGTCATAACTTACTCATATTTTGTCAAATGAACCTGATTCTTTTTCTGGAGTTAATTTAAAGTCTCTTCTTTCAAATGACACCTCGTACGCGATGTTTCGTGGTCGTGTCGATCTCCTAACAGCTATACAAGACTGATGCGCAATCAGATATGTATGCTGAATTATTTTGTTAAAACTTAAAAAAGGGTTGGGATTAAATAGTCTAAATTAAGACAAATTTTGCATATAATATTGATTAAAACTCTTTACAAAAGAATTAAATTAATAAGTGTGATGATGGAAAACCTTGATTAGTGTTAAGGGCTGGACTAACAGGATTGCACCCATATTAGTCATCGATATTTGGTGTTATATTAATCCTTGTGTGAATTATATATTTTTAGAGCTTCCTCTGCGTGTTGTGGAATTTGAACTGTGACATTTCAAGGTGAGTTTCACGGCCCCTTTTTAATATATTTTACTTGGGGGAAAAGCATGCTCATGGTTTTGGACTATGCCGTGTTTGATTTTCTTTTGAAATATTGTATGTGGTTTGGGTCATGGTATGAGTCTTGATATTCAATCATGAGTGTGTACTTGTGCTTGTGCTTGTGCTTCAACTTGTGTACTTGGATGTTATGGAGAGATATTGTTAGTACTAACGGGTTGACACCCCCACCCATGTTGTCGGTATACTAGTCGAGACCGACTTGGCCGGGGCTTGCCCTTGGGTGAATATAATCCGGTTGTGTGCAATTTTGGAATGTCTTGGACTTGGGTTACATTCGAACTTATGTTGATATCTTGACTGCTATGTATCTCTTTCACATACAATTTTCTATACATGTTTACACGGCAAAATAATTGTACTTATAAACCTGTGAACTCACCAACGTATGTTGACCTTTTTAGAGCATGTCTTTTCAGGTAATGAAGTCTAGGTGTATGGCTGTGGACTTAGACGAGACCGCTCCACTAGGAGCATTAGACATTCAAGAGACTTTTGGGACATGTTGTGGATTGTTGGGTTTTATGGATTGTAATTTTGAGGATTTTGAGATTTTTCTTGTTTGACAAAAAGTGTTGATTTGTTTCTGTCTAGAGTTTTGGTATGATTATGCATTTTGGTATGACGTTCTGGTAGTGACTATCCTTGACATGTGTTCCTATGTGTCGGGCGACGTCATGACCCATGTACGGAGAATACCTTTAGATATTCTCTTGAACCCCCAATGTGTTATGACGATCCCGTCCGTCGCATCCTCGTGTTTCCGCTTTAGCGAGGGTGTGACATTATGATTGTTGTTGTTATGATTGTTGGTGTTATGATTATTGTTGTTATTATTGTTGTTGCTATGATTGTTGTTGTTATGATTGTTGTTGCTATGATTGTTGTTGTTTTCATTGTTGTTGTTATGATTGTTGTTGTTATGATTGTTGTTATTATTATTGTTGTTATTATTGTTGTTGTTATGATTGTTGTTATTATTATTGTTGTTTTTATTATTGTTGTTGTTATTATGTTGTTGTTATTATTGTTGTTGTTATTATTCTTGTTGTTATTATTGATGCTGTTATTATTGTTGTTGTTATTATTGTTGTTGTTATTATTTTTGTTGTTATTATTGTTGTTGTTATTATTGTTGTTGTTATGATTGTTGTCATTGTTATTGTTGTTGTTGTTATTTATCTTGTTATAATTGTTGTTGTTGTTAATGTTGTTGTTATAATTGTTGTTGTTATGATTGTTATTTTTATTATTGTTGTTGTTATTGTTGTTGTTGTTATGATTGTTGTTGTTATGATTGTTGTTGTTATGATTGTTGCTGTTATGATTGTTGTTATTATTATTGTTGTTGTTATGATTGTTGTTATTATTATTGTTGTTGTTATTGTTGTTATTATTATTGTTGTTGTTATGATTGTTGTTGCTATGATTGTTGTTGTTATTATTGTTGTTGTTATGATTGTTGTTGTTATGATTGTTGTTGTTATGATTGCTGTTGTTATTATTGCTGTTGTTATGATTGTTGTTGTTACGATTTTTGTTGTTATGATTGTTGTTGTTATTATTGTTGTTGTTATGATTGTTGTCATTGTTATTGTTGTTGTTGTTATTTATCTTGTTATGATTGTTGTTGTTGTTAATGTTGTTGTTATGATTGTTGTTGTTATGATTGTTATTTTTATTATTGTTGTTGTTATTGTTGTTGTTGTTATGATTGTTGTTGTTATGATTGTTGTTGTTATGATTGTTGCTGTTATGATTGTTGTTATTATTATTGTTGTTTTTGTTATTGTTGTTGTTATGATTGTTGTTGTTATGATTGTTGTTGTTGTTATTGTTGTTGTTATGATTGTTGTTGTTATGATTGTTGTTGTTATGATTGCTGTTGTTATTATTGTTGTTGTTATGATTGTTGTTGTTATTATTGTTGTTGTTATGATTGTTGTCATTGTTATTGTTGTTGTTGTTATTTATGTTGTTATGATTGTTGTTGTTGTTATTGTTGTTGTTATGATTGTTATTGTTATTATTGTTGTTGTTATTGTTGTTGTTGTTATGATTGTTGTTGTTATGATTGTTGTTGTTATGATTGTTGTTATTATTATTGTTGTTGTTATGATTGTTGTTGTTACGATTTTTGTTGTTATGATTGTTGTTGTTATTATTGTTGTTGTTATTATTGTTGTTGTTATGATTGTTGTCATTGTTATTGTTGTTGTTGTTATTGTTGTTGTTATGATTGTTGTTGTTATGATTGTTATTGTTATTATTGTTGTTGTTATGATTGTTGTTGTTATGATTGTTGTTGTTATGATTGTTGTTGTTATGATTGTTGTTATTACTATTGTTGTTGTTATGATTGTTGTTTTTGTTATTGTTGTTGTTATGATTGTTGTTGTTATGATTGTTGTTGTTGTTATTGTTGTTGTTATGATTGTTGTTGTTATGATTATTGTTGTTAGGATTGTTGTTGTTATAATTGTTGTTGTTTTGATTATTGTTCTTATGATTGTTGTTGGTATGATTGTTGTTGTTATTATTGTTGTGTTATGTTTGTTGTTGTTATGATTGTTGTAGTTATGATTGCTATTGTTATTATTGTTGTTGTTATGATTGTTGTTGTTATTATTATTGTTGTGTTTGTTATTGTTGTTGTTGTTATTTATGTTGTTATAATTGTTGTTGTTGTTATTGTTGTTGTTATGATTGTTGTTGTTATGATTGTTATTGTTATTATTCTTGTTGTTATTATTGTTGTTGTTATGATTGTTGTTGTTGTCATTGTTATTATAGGTATTGTTGTTGTTATGATTGTTTTTGTTGTGATTGTTGTTCTTATGATTGTTGTTGTTATGATTGTTGTTGTTATGATTGTTATTGTTATGATTGTTGTTGTTATTATTGTTGTTGTTATGATTGTTGTTGTTATGATTGTTGTTGCTATGATTGTTGTTGTTTTGATTGTTGTTGTTATGATTGTTGTTGTTATGATTGTTGTTATTATTATTGTTGTTGTTATGATTGTTGTTGTTATGATCGTTGTTGTTATTATTGTTGTTTTTATTATAGTTGTTGTTATTATTGTTGTTGTTATGAATGTTGTTATTATGATTGTAATTGTTATGATTATTGTTGTTATGATTGTTGTTGTTATGTTTGTTGTTGTTATTATTGTTGTTGTTATTATTGTTGTTGTCATTATTCTTGTTGTTATTATTGTTGCTGTTATTATTGTTGTTGTTATTATTTTTGTTGTTATTATTGTTGTTGTTATTATTATTGTTGTTATTATTTTTGTTGTTATGATTGTGGTTGTTATGATTGTTGTTGTTATTATTGTTGTTATTATGATTGTTGTTATTATGATTGTTGTTGTTATGATTGCTGTTGTTATTATTGTTGTTGTTATGATTGTTGTTGTTACGATTGTTGTTGTTATGATTGTTGTCGTTATTATTGTTGTTGTTATGATTGTTGTTGTTATGATTGTTGTTGTTGTTATTTAAGTTAAGATTGTTGTTGTTGTTATTGTTGTTATTATGATTGTTTTAGTTATGATTGTTGTTGCTTTGATTATTGTCGTTTTGATTGTTGTTGTAATGATTGTTGTTATTATTATTGTTGTTGTTATGATTGTTGTTCTTATGAATGTTGTTATTATGATTGTTATTGTTATGATTGTTGTTATAATTATTTTTGTTGTTGTTATTGGTGTTGTTATGATTGTTGTTGTTGTTATTGTTATTGTTATGATTGTTCTTGTTATGATTGTCGTTGTTATGATTGTTATTGTTATTATTGTTGTTGTTATGATTATTGTTGTTATGATTGTTGTTGTTATGATTGTTGTTATTATTATTGTTGTTGTTATGATTGTTGTTGTGGTTACGATTGTTGTTGTTATGATTCTTGTTGTTACTATTGTTGTTGTTATGAGTGTTGTTGTTACGATTGTTCTTGTTATGATTGTTGTGGTTATTATTGTTGTTGTTATGATTGTTGTTGTTGTTATTGTTGTTGTTGTTATTTATGTTGTTATGATTGTTGTTGTTGTTATTGTTGTTGTTATGATTGTTGTTGTTATGATTGTTGTTGTTATGATTGTTATTGTTATTATTGTTGTTGTTATTGTTATTGTTGTTGTTGTTATTATTGTTTGTGTTATTATTCTTGTTGTTATTATTGTTCCTGTTATTATTGTTGTTTTTATTATTTTTGTTGTTATTATTGTTGTTGTTATTATTGTTGTTGTTATTATTGTTGTTGTTATGATTGTTGTTGTTATTATTGTTGTTGTTATGATTGTTGTTGTTATGATTGTTGTTGTTATTATTGTTGTTGTTATGATTGTTGTTGTTACGATTGTTGTTGTGATGATTGTTGTTGTTATTATTGTTGTTGTTATGATTGTTGTTGTTGTTATTATTGGTGTTGTTGGTGTTGTTGTTATTGTTGTTCTTATGATTGTTGTTGTTATGATTGTTGGTGTTATGATTATTGTTGTTATTATTGTTGTTGCTATGATTGTTGTTGTTTGTAAGGCCCCGTTCCCGGGACGCTTACAACTGGACCGTCATCGCATAAAATATTTAAAGCAAACATCACTTTTGCAGTGGAATTTAAAAACTTTCATTAATAATCAAAACATGTTAATTCATCTCATTACAACACTAGTTCATATTTAAAATTACATTATCATGTCAAAACATGGATGCCAGCCTTCAAAACACTCCCAGTAGCGTATGCATCCATGCCTGCAACTCCTCAGTATCAACAAAATACCTGCCAACTATTATGCATACAAAAAGTCAGCGACGCTGAGTGAGTTCTAGTTTTATAAATAAAATACTTTACTTTCTTTGGAACCAAAACTTTACACTCGATTGTGGTCATACATCATATGTACACATTGATAATAATTATTCGTTTATCTTTCTCAACGTACACCATCGTTCATTCTCATTCGTTCATTTCGTACGTTTCAAACTTCCATTATTATTATCTTTCACTTCTATCTAGATACTGTCTCATGCAATACCCCAGACTCATGTCCGAAGACTAATACTGTGCCGGGGCCTGTAAACAAACCCCCGACTCATGTCCGAAGACTGACACAATACCGGAGTACGCGACAAGGATCTCGTTTCGTTTTGCAACACCCCCAACTCATGTCCGTAGACTGATAATGTGGCGGGGCCTGTAAACAAACCCCGACTCATGTCCGAAGACTGACACAGTACCAGGATGAGCATCACGACATCATTCGGGTCAACCTCAAGGATTAGACCCCTCATTGAGTTTATCTCAAGGATAGACTCCCCGTGTGCATCCTTCGGGTTAGCTAAACCGCACACAGTTGAGTTGACGACAACTTGGTCGTGCGGCTCCATTCATCGCTTGCAAGACTTTCATTCGTTCTTTACGTTCCACTTTCATTATCATTATCTTTCACTTCATTACATAATACTTTATGTACATAATCATACATCATACCACATAAAGTCACAACATAAACATAGCTTGGAACCACATCATCATGGCGGCACACAAAGCAAACGCAATATAAATGAGCATAAACCGCCCCGAAACATCATTTCTTAGCACTAAGTTCTACTTCCCAAAATTCCAGAAAAAGAAACTGTAACACTCGGAAAATTTTAAAAGACGAGAAAGAAAGTATAAACGTGCAGACAAAGGAAGAAACACAATTTAACCCAAGTTGAGGGGCTAAATGTGTCAAAAAGGACAAAAAGAATAAAAGTGGGTGTAAAAAGGTGATGGCCGCCCACACCTTTCTGCATATCTTCTTTTCACCCAGATTGTAGAGAGAGAAAGCAGAGAAGAGCTTCGGTTTTAGAGAGAAGGAAGAAGCGGAATTCAAGTTCAAGGTAAGAATTCATCGTTTTAAGTTGTTCTTGGCCGCCTATGCCTCTATTGCATGCTTATGTGTGTTTGTTTGTGCTTGGGTTGTGTTTTGTTGGGTTTTAGGTGTTTGAACTCTTTGCATTCAGGTTTGAAGGAAGTCATACTCGAGGATTTGCATAAGGTGAGTTTCTAGATCCCCATTTTCTATGTTTTAAACATGTTTTGGGGCTGGAAATACATGTAACTAACTTTTTATTATGTCCAGTATATTGTACCGTATGTTTGGCCTTGTTCTTTTATTGGGTGTGTTAGGGTCTGCATGTTTTGCTCGGTTTATGTGGTTGTATGCTTGTTCTGAGAGATTAGCATGTTAGATCGGTGCGATGAATGTATAAGAATGAGGATTGGGAATTGATTATAGTGTAAGACGCGGTTTCCAGTTAGTTGACCATCCGCATTAAGTTTGAATATTTGCTAAGTGTTGTTCATCCGCATTAGTTAAGTCTTCATCCGCATTTGATGAACACATCGACTATTTTGTTCACCCGCATTTGCTAAGTGTTCGTCCGCATTTGTTATATGCTCATCCGCATTTGTTTTGTCCATGCGCATTTGCTTCAGTCATCCGCATTTGGTTCATGCGCATTTCTTTGGGACACTTGGAATATTTTCTGAGGTTTTCATCCGCGTTTGTTTATTCATCTGCAATTGCTTATTCATCCTCATTTGTTTGCTCATCCGCATTTCTTTAAGGACAAAATTTTCTGAGATTTTGGGATGTAGAGCTTAAGTGTAGGCTTTGACTTGGGATGTTTCCGGGGATAATGTATGTTGGCCTTATGATGTCTTATATGATGATGCTATGCATGGTATGGTTATGTTTATGTTATAATAGGCACATAAGGGCAGCCCACATCATGCATAAGATAACCAAATAAAAGCATCAAGTCAACCGTGGTCAAATCCTAATTTCTGATCTTCCAAAATTCCAGAAAATTTCTCAAGTCCTAAAGAAATGCGGATGAACAAAACCAATGCGGATGAACAACTTGCAAATGCGGATGAAGAAAACTAATGCGGATGAACACTTGCAAATGTGGATGAATAACTTGCAATACGGATGAATAACTTGCAATGCGGATGATTAACATGCAATGTGGATGAATAAAACTAATGCGGAAGAACACTTAGGCTGAATTCAGGCAAATGCGGCTGAACAAAGGTGAATGCGGGTGATCAAAACACTTAGGCAATTATCATGGTGTAAATGCGGATGAACCATCAGACCTGTAAATGAGACTTATGCTATATCCAGTTCTAAAACCTCATTTTCATACATTCTTAACATCGATCTATCATGCTAAACTCTTAGAACAAGCTTACAACCACATAAAACACAGAAATTCATACACATACATAAGCAGTCAACATACACGACGGTTGTAAAATATTTTAAATGCATTTTCAGCCCCAAAGAAGTTTAAAAACAGAGAATCGGGGTCCTAGAACTCACCTATTGCAGCAAACAAGTGAATCTCCTCCCAACTTGCGTGCACAAGAGTTCAAACACCTAGAACAAGCCAAAACAAACACCAAACACCAAGAACACATAGAAATCAGTTTCTAAGGTTGAAACCTCACAGAAACCGAACCAATTAATCACAATACAAAAACCTACTAACCTTGAAGATTCTTCTCCTTCTTCACAATTCTACCGAGAGAAAACACAAAACCCAGCTTTCTTTCTTTTCTTCTTCGGAAAACAGCAGCAGGAAGAGCATGGGCGACCATGCTCTTTATACACCCACTTTTGACTTTTGTACTATTTTACACTTTTCACCCTTCAACTTTGGCCTTATAAAAATTCGGGTGTTACAAGTCTACCCCCCTTAAAGAGGTTTCGTCCCCGAAACCTGTCATTCTTCAAATAACTGAGGGTAGTGCTGCCTCATTTCTTCTTCAGTCTCCCACTTAGACGCAGAACCCTTCCGGTGTTTCCACTGCACACGTACAAGCGGAACCACTTTATTTCTCAATCTTTTCTCCTTCCTGCCTATGATGGCCACTGGTTGCACCATATAGTTGAGTCTTTCATCCACTTCGATATCCTCCAGTGGCACAATCATATCTTCATCGGCTAAGCATTTTCTCAGATGAGATACATGAAACGTCAGGTGAATCCCACTCAACTCATCGGGCAATTCTAGACGATAGGCCACCTCTCCTACTCGTGCAACAATTCAGAAAGGCCCTATGTATCTTGGACTCAACTTTCCCCTCTTCCGGAATCGGATGATCCCTTTCCAAGGCAAGACTTTTAACATAACTTTATCACCCATATTGAACACGATGGGTCTACGCCTCTAATCGGCATACGACTTCTGTCTATCCTTCGCCGCCTTCATAAAGGCTTTGATCTTTTACAGCTTCTCAGTCATAGCCTCAATCACCTCGATGCTTCCCAATTCTTTCTGCCCAATGTCTCCCCAACACACGGGCGTTCTACACCTCCTACCATACAGCATCTCGTATGGTGGCATACCAATGCTGGCATGATAACTGTTGTTGTACGAGAACTCAGCCAACGGTTGGTGATCATCCCAACTCCCTCTAAAGTCGATCACACATGCCCCGAGCATATCCTCGAGCGTCTGAATCGTCCGCTCAGACTGACCATCTGTCTGAGAATGGTAAGCCGTGCTAATGTGTAGTCTCGTCCCCATGGCATCATGGAATCTCTTCCAAAACTTTGATGTGAACCGGGTGTCACGATCTGACACAATAGACACCGGCACACCATGGAAAGCTATAATCTCTTTGATGAACAGGTCCGCCAGTCTCTCGGAGGAGTACGTCTCGTGGATCGGTAGGAAGTGAGCACTCTTTGTTAGACGATCAACTATCACCCATATGGTATCATACCCCCTCGCCGTACGGGGTAGCTTCATGATGAAATCCATGGTGATGTGCTCCCACTTCCACTCGGTATATCCAACGGTTGAATCTTCTCGTATGGCTTTTGATGCTCTGCCTTCACTTGCAAGCAAGTAAGGCACTTACTCACATACTCTGCCACGTCAAGTTTCATACCCGGCCACCAGTAGTCTTTCTTCATGTCTTGATACATCTTGGTAGCACCGAGATGTATGGAGTATCAAGTCTTATGAGCTTCATCCATAATTCGCCCATGTAAATTCCCATATCGAGGAATCCACATTCGCCCAAAGCGGGTTTTAACACCGTGGGTATTCTCCCCCAATTCTATAACTAGACCTCTCATTCGTTCGGAGTTGAGGTGATCTTCTTTTAACGCCTCACTTTGAAACTCTTTAACTTGGGTCATCACATCTAAGGTCATCACCAACTGATACGCCTTCACCCGAATCGGCTCGGGTCTCTCCTTCCGGCTAAGGGCGTCGGCCACTACGTTGGCCTTGCCCGGGTGGTAATGGATCTCACAATCATAATCCTTAATCAGCTCTAACCACTTCGTTTGCCTCATGTTGAGATCTTTCTGCTCGAAGAAGTACTTCAAGCTCTTATGGTCAGTGAAGATGGTGCACCTCGTCCCGTACAGGTAGTGCCTCCAATTTTTTAATGAAAAAACCACAGCTGCAAGCTCTAAATCATGAGTAAGGTAATTAACTTCATGGATCTTTAACTGTCGGGACGCGTAAGCTATTTCTCGCCCACGTTGCATTAGCACGCAACCCAGTCCCGAATATGATGCATCTGAATACACCACTAAGTCTTTACTTCCTTTGGGCAATGTCAAAACAGGAGCTTGAGTTAATCTTGCTTTTAACTCCTCAAAATCATCCTCCTGTTCTCGTCCCCACACAAACTTCACATCCTTGCATGTCAACTTAGTCAAAGGCGAGGCTATCTTGGAAAAGTCTTGGATAAACCTTCGTAGTAACCCGCCAAACCCAAGAAACTACGAATCTCGGATGGCATCTTTAGAGACTTCCATTGCATTACCACCTCAACCTTTGCCGGGTCCACCATAATTCCTTCGGTATTCACCGCATGACCCAGAAATTGAACTTCTCGCAGCCAAAAAGCACACTTAGAGAATTTAGCATACAACTTCTCCTTTCTAAGTGTCTCCAACACTTCACGTAGGTGGCCGGCATGTTCTTCTTTGCTCTTCAAATAAATCAGAATATCGTCAATAAACACAATCACTGATTTATCCAACATCGGCCGACACACTCGGTTCATCAAATCCATAAAGGCAGCTGGTGCATTAGTTAAACCGAATGACATAACGAGAAACTCGTAATGTCCATAACGCGTGCGGAACGCTGTCTTCGGGATATCTTGTTCCTTTACCTTCAGCTTATGGTAGCCAGATCGAAGAT
This sequence comes from Flaveria sonorensis, assembly GCA_025506505.1. Lineage (NCBI taxonomy): Eukaryota > Viridiplantae > Streptophyta > Magnoliopsida > Asterales > Asteraceae > Flaveria > Flaveria sonorensis. The sequence continues at coordinate 29,323,848 of CM046423.1, read as the reverse complement.
CTATTCGGGAAAACCAACTGGCACCTTGAAGCTAGTCAAACAGGTCATCAATCCTTGGTAGGGGGTATCTGTTCTTTACTGTCAACTTGTTCAACTCCCGGTAGTCTATACACATTCTCATACTACCGTCTTTCTTCTTTACGAATAATACCGGAGCACCCCAAGGAGAGATACTTGGTCTAATAAACCCCTTATCCATCAGTTCCTGTAGCTGATCCATCAGTTCTTTCATCTCGGTCGGAGCTAACCGATACGGTGCCTTGGCAACGGGTTGCGCACCGGGTATCAGGTCGATCTGAAATTCTATCTCACGATCCAGTGGCACACCTGGTAGATCTTCGGGAAACACATCCAGGAAATCACGTACCACTGGCACTTCTGATAATTGTGGTATCGACACGTCCACATCCTTTACGTATGCCAAGTAGGCACAACAACTGCGCCTCATACACTTCTCTGCCATTGCCATCAAAATCACTTTCGGAACCGTAGTGACGCGATCACCATAAACTGTCACTGAACTCCCATCGGGTGCAACTAACTGAATCATCTTCTTCCGACACACGATGTTTGCCTCATAGGCTGCCAACCAATCCATCCCCAGAACTACATCAAATCCGCCTAGGGGCATCACAAATAGTTTAGCAGAGAACCTATGGCCTTCTAACTCTGTGCCACAATCCTCAATCATATCAGAGATTCTGGTAGACTTACCAATAGTAGTTTCTACATCAAAAGGTTCATCAATGCTCCTACTACTAACAGGCAATTTAGCACAGAAAGCAGCAGATATGAAACTCCTACTAGCACCAGAATCAAATAATACAGAGGCACAAGTTTGGTTTACTAGGAACACACCTGACACGACGTCGGGGTCTACCCGGGCTTCCTCTCGGGTCATATTGAAGGCTCTTGCACTTGCCCTCTGCCCTCCTTCTTCCAGCCACTTCTTCAACCCAGAACTTTCAGCCCTTAGCATCTTGCAATCCTTGTTTATATGGCCGACTTCACCACAGTTAAATCATCGTGGGGCTCCACACATCTTTGAAATGTGACCGGGCTTGCCACATTTGTAGCACACATTCATTCCCAAGTGGCATTCCCCGCTATGTTCCTTCCCACACTTATCACACCTCCTTAACCCCGAGCTTGCAGTAACCACTCGGTGATCATCCATCCTCGGCCTCTTACTGTTCGGGTTGAAACCACCACGCCCGAATCTCTTCCCGTTCCAACTCCTGTTATTACCACCCGTCTTCTTCACCTCCTCCACCTCCACTTCTCTTTCATCATAAAGTCTCCCAGCTAAATCCACCGTCGACCTAAAAGTGCTCGGTCATGCAACGATCAAGTGCCTACGGATGTCAGCAGGCAACCCCTGAATATACCGCTTGATCTTCCTTGAAGCCGGTGTAACTTGATCGGGCACCAGCCTCGCCATTCCGTTAAACATGGTGGTATATTGCTGGTGGGTCATGGTTCCCACCTCAAGCTGTATGAACTCTCTCTCTATCTTGTCAAGTTCATGATGAGGATAGAATTCCTCAATCACTAACCTTTTCAGTTCATTCCATCTCATCCTCCCGACAGCCTTGTTGCCTTCGGCTTGGACAAGATTGTCCCACCAACACAGAGCCGAGTCGACAAATGAGTGAGTGGCAAATTTCACCTTCTGATCCTCCCTGCACTCACTAATTTCCAACACTGCCTCCATCTCTCTAACCCAGCGGTGGGCAGTAGCAGCGTTACCGTTGCCGTCAAAAGTAGGGGGTTTACACCGTTGAATGCCCCTAGCTGCATCCCCTTGCGGTTTCCCGCACCTCTACATCTTCTTCATCACTGGAGACTCCCCTTTTGACATTTATCTCCTCCTCAACGTCATGATTTTCCTCATTCTCCCTTCTACCAGTAGCAGCCCTTTTCTCTTCCTCCCTTTCTTTCCTCTCATCCTTCCTTACGGCCCGGATCACTTCAGTCACGACAGACGGTAGGATCATCTGCAAGACTTGGTGAACCTCCTCCACCACTGCCTCTTTCACTAAGGCCCTCAAGTTGGCACTCTCATCCACTCCCTCCGGGTGATAAAGCTCAGGCTCAGTAGGAGCCGTCTCTACAGTTCTTGCCTTGTTCTTTGCGGCCTGGGGTCTCCCAGCACGACCACCCCGTACACCACCTCTAGAAGCCTTAGATGATCTACCTCCAGCCATCCTCAAACACTATAAGATCCAAACATCAACTCGGTCATTCAAAGTAATAGCTCAGTTAACGTTAAGTATAGTAAGTCCCTAATTACAGTGGCCAGTTGTGATTACCCACTTACTTTACTCTTCATTCCCCGAGCATTTCCTATCCTGACTACATCAGTATTCAAATCTACTAAAGCACATAAATCAAATAGCATGCGCACACAATACCGGTTATCATAATAAAAGAAATACCTGATGGCACGTAACTACTCGGGCTGGCATCCCTCCATTCGGTCCCATTTTCAGTTTAAGTTTAGGGTTTTGAAAATATTTACCCATTTCTCTTAAACTTTGGATCTGATACCAACTTGTAAGGTCCCGTTTCCGGAGACCTCACAGTTGGACATTCACAGCACTATTCATGATCCATTTCATAAATTCATCATCACGATGTAGCGGAATTTAAACATTTAAAAGCCATTCACTAATTTGAAAACGCTGTTGCTAAGTAATACATGTTTGGTACAGTTACAAAAGATCATTAGTTTGCATTACAAAACAACAATGTTATGTTCATGAATGGATGTCAGCCTTGTCCCGACGAGTAGCCTCCCCAAGTGCCATCCTAAGCAATATTACCTGCCAACTGAAAACGCATAAAAGTCAGCTTTGCTGAGTGAGTTCTAGTTTTAAAATCATAAAAATATCTTGATAGATTTGTATACAAAATACTTCTTAAAGAAAATATCTTATCTTTCTTTCGGATGTGACCACACATTATACATACAAATCATAACCATTACATTATCACCATTCTCTTTCTTGCTTACTATTATTATCTTTCACTGTCAATATGGACCAAAGTGCTATACCCCCCATAAAATGCGCATAAACCTGGTACTGGGCCTTGAAGTCTATAAATAGACTCCATCCGTGGTGCACATATGCTGGCACCAGTACCGGGGCAACAACAGTGGTCCCCTCAATCTTAAAGATTGACCCTGTGTACATCCTTTGGGTTTGCTAAACCGTACACAGTTGAGCTAACGACAACATGGTCGTGCACCTCCTGTAAATTTTTACATGCAAGTCTTTCATTCTTTAAGTTCCACTTTTCGTTAATATTATTCTTTCACTAGATTAATAATACTTCATAATTACGAACAAACCACATAAGGCCATATAATAGAATCATAATAGGCACATAAGGGCAACCCACATCATGCATAAGATAACCAAATAAAAGCATCAAGTCAACCATGGTCAAATCCTAATTTCTGATCTTCCAAAATTCCAGAAAATTTCTCAAGTCCTAAAGAAATGCGGATGAACAGAACCAATGCGGGTAAACAACTTGCAAATACAGATGAAGAAAACTAATGCGGATGAACACTTGCAAATACGGATGAATAACTTGCAATGAGGATGAATAACTTGCAATGCGGATGATTAACTTGCAATGCGGATGAATAAAACTAATGCGGAAGAACATTTAGGCTGAATTTAGGCAAATGCGGCTAAACAAAGGTGAATGCGGGTGAACAAAACACTTAGGCAATTATCACGGTGTAAATGCGGATGAACCATCAGACCTGTAAATGAGACTTATGCTATAACCAGTTCTAAAACCTAATTTTCATACATTCTTAACATCGATCTATCATGATAAACTCGTAAAACAAGCTTACAACCACATAAAACACAGAAATTCATACACATACATAAGCAGTCAACATACACGACGGTTGTAAAACATTTTAAATGCATTTTCAACCCCAAAGAAGCTTAAAAACAGAGAATCGGGGTCCTAGAACTCACCTATTGCAACAAACAAGTGAATCTCCTCCTAACTTGCGTGCACAAGAGTTCAAACACCTAGAACAAGCCAAAACAAACACCAAACACTAAGAACACATAGAAATCAGTTTCTAAGGTTGAAACCTCACAGAAACCGAACCAATTAATCACAAAAAAAAAAACCTACTAACCTTGAAGATTGTCCTCCTTCTTCACAATTCGACCGAGAGAAAACACAAAACCTAGCTTTCTTTCTTTTCCTCTTCGGAAAGCAGCAGCAGGAAGAGCATGGGCGACCATGCTCTTTATACACCCACTTTTGACTTTTGTACTATTTTACACTTTTCACCCTTCAACTTTGGCCTTATAAAAATTCAGGTGTTACAACTGATTATAGTGTAAGACGCGGTTTCTAGTTAGTTGATCATCCGCATTAAGTTTTAATATTTGCTAAGTGTTGTTTATCCGCATTAGTTAAGTCTTCATCCGCATTTGATGAACACATCGACTATTTTGTTCACCCGCATTTGCTAAGTGTTCGTCCGCATTTGTTGTATGCTCATCCGCATTTGTTTTGTCCATGCGCATTTGCTTCAGTCATCCACATTTGGTTCATGAGCATTTCTTTGGGACACTTGGAATATTTTCTGAGGTGTTCATCCGCATTCGTTTATTCATCCGCATTTGCTTATTCATCCGCATTTGTTTGCTCATCCGTATTTCTTTAAGGACAGAATTTTCTGAGATTTTGGGATGTAGAGCTTAAGTGTAGGCTTTGACTTGGGATGTTTCCGGGGGTAATGTATGTTGACCTTATGATGTCTTATGTGATGATGCTATGCATGGTATGGTTATGTTTATGTTATGTTCCTTATTATGTATGTTTATTTTCCGTGGCTTTACGTGGTATGATTATGAAAAGTAAATGGAAAGTATTATGTAATGTAAAGCGGAAGATAATGAAAAGGGAACGTAAGGATTGAGAGAATGCATCCATTAATGATGTAATGAATGGATGGAAAAGTCTTGCAAGCAAAGGTTGAGGTGAGTGACCGTGATGTCACAACAGACTTGTATGCCAAAGGTTGAGGTGAGTGACTGTGCTGTCACAACAGACTTGTATGCCAAAGGTTGAGGTGAGTGACCGTGATGTCACAACAGACTTGTATGCCAAAGGTTGAGGTGAGTGACTGTGCTGTCACTAAAGACTTGTATGCCAAAATTGAGGTGAGTGACCGAGTTGTCACAAAAGACTCGTAAGGGATTCAATCCATGAGATTGACACGGATCTTTGTCGCTTACCCCGGTGCTGGTGCCAGGCTTTTTGCACAATGAATGGAAGTATGATAAACTTCAGCCCAGTACCCGTTTTGTGCCCACGTTTGGGGTATAGCCGATGACCTTGATCCGGAAGGAATGAACGAATGATGATGTAATGAATGAAATGTACGGAATGAAAGATAATAATAAATTATTATCTATGTGTACGTATGATGTTTGATCGCTTACGAAAGTAAAGTACGGTTTTAAACGAAAGAAAAGTATTTTATTTATAAAACTAGAACTTACTCAGCAACGCTGACTTTTATGTGTTTCCAGCTGGCAGGTAATGTTGCTGAGGATGGCACGGGGCAACCACTTGGCGTTTTGGGATGGCATCTATTGCTTAAATTATGACGTTTTTGCATTGTAATGCGAACAAACAAGATTTTGTAATGATTATGAATGTTGTATTATTTTGCAAAAGCAATGAATGAAATGATTTTAAATTATTCCGCTGTGTTGTTTTAGTACACCTAAATATATGTTTTATGGGCAATGATTGACCAGCTTTAAGCGTCCCGGGAACGGGGCGTTACAAGTTGGTATCAGAGCCAAAGTTTAAGTGAAACGGGTAAATATTTTCAAAAGAAATCTAAACTTAAACTGAAAATGGGACAAAGGGAAGGGATGCCAGTCCGAGTAGCTGCGTGCCATCAGGTATTTTCTTAATGTTAACCGGTATTCTGTGCGCATGTTATGTGATTTATGTGCTTCTTAGTAGATTTAGATACTGATGAAGTCAGGATAGGAAATTCTTGGGGTATGAAGAGTAAAGTAAGTGGCTAATCACAACTGGCCACTGTAATTAAGGACTTACTATACTTGACATAAACTGAGTTGTTACCTTGAATGATTGTGTTGGTGTTTGAATCTTATAGCGTGTTCAAGGATGGCCGGTGGTAGATCGTCAAAGGCTTCTCTAGGTGGAGGTCGTGGTGGATGTGGTGCTGGACCACGGGTCATGAGAGGAAGGCCTAGAGCTGAAGAGGTGGCTCATGAGGAGCCCAAGACCCCTCATCAGGAGGGTGGTGATGAGAGTGCTAACTTGAGGGCCTCAGTGAAGGAGGCGGTGGTGGAAGAGGTTCACCAGGTCATGCAGACAATCTTACCGTCTGTAGTGACCGAAGTAATAAAGGCTGTAAGAGAAGGGGAAAGGAAGGAGAGGGACTGGTCCTCGGGAGTAAGGGAGCAACCGGATACTGAGGCGGTTGTTTTAGCTGATGAGGAAGAAGAAGAAGAGCCTGTGCTAGAGGTAGCACGAGGCTGTAACTATAGGGCATTTCAAAGATGCAAGCCCCCGACTTTTGACGGGAATGGCACTGCTGCTGCTGCTCACCGGTGGGTGAGAGAGATGGAAGCTGTTCTAGATATCAGCGAGTGCCGGGAAGATCAGAAGGTGAAGTTTGCCACCCACTCATTTGTGGACTCGGCCCTATGTTGGTGGGAAAATATTTTCTAGGCCGAGGGTAGTAGAGCGATTGGCTGGATGAGGTGGGATGAGTTGAAGAAACTGGTGATCGAGGAGTTTTCTCCTCATCGAGAGCTCGACAAGGTTGAGAGGGAGTTCCTACAGCTAGAGGCGGGAACCATGACACATCAGCAATATACCACCAAATTCAATGAGATGGCATGGCTGGTGCCGAATCAGGTGACACCCTTGTCACGAAAGATTAAGAGATACATTCAGGGCTTGCCGACGGACAACTGCAGGCACATGATTGCCACCCGACCAAGCATGTTTAGGTCAGTGGTTGATCTGGCAGGGAGGCTGTATGATGAACGGGAAGTGGTGGTGGTTGAGGTGAGTAAGAAAGGTGGTGGTGGCCGGAACTGGAATGGGAAGAGGTTTGGACGTGGCGAAGCCGCTCCAAACAATAAAGTTGCGAGGATGGATGACCGACGTGTGGTCGCACCCTTTGTGCTAAGTTGCTTTTAAGGAGTAGGAGTATTGAGGAGCCATTCGATGTAGAAACTGCCATAGGTAAGTCTACCAGGATTTCTGAGATGATGGAAGGTTATGTCATAGAAGTAGAAGGTTATAAGTTTCCTGTTAGACCGTTCGTGATGACCTTAGGCGGTTTCGATGTAGTCCTGGGAATGGACTGGTTAGCGGCCTACGAGGCGAATATCGTATGTCGCAAGAAGATGATTGGACTGACAGCGTCTGATGGGAGTTCGGTGACGATTTACGGTGATCGAGTTACATCGATTCCGAAGGTGATTTCGATGGCGGTGGCGAGAAAGTGCATGAGGCGTGGATGTAGTGCCTACTTGGCCTACGTGAAGGATGTAGATGCGCCAACACCACAACTGTCAGATGTACCGGTTGTGTGTGAGTTCCCAGATGTGTTTCCAGAAGACTTACCAGGTGTACCACCGGACCGCGAGATCGAGTTCCAGATTGACTTGATACCCGGTGCTCAACCTGTGGCTAAAGCACCGTATCGGTTGGCTCCGACCGAGATGAAGGAATTGATGGAGCAACTGCAGGAGTTGCTTGATAAGGGGTTCATTAGACCGAGTATCTCTCCATGGGGTGCCCCGGTTTTTTTTGTAAAGAAGAAGGACGGTAGTATGAGGATGTGTATTGACTACCGCGAGCTGAACAAGTTGACGGTGAAGAATCGGTATCCATTGCCAAGGATTGATGACCTGTTTGATCAGCTCTAAGGTGCTAGTTGGTTTTCGAGAATAGATCCCCGATATGGTTACCATCAGTTGAAGGTGAAGGAGCAGGATATTCCTAAAACAGCTTTTCGTACGCGTTATGGACACTACGAGTTTCTCGTTATGTCTTTCGGTTTAACCAACGCGCCAGCTGCTTTTATGGATCCGATGAATCGAGTGTGTCGGCCAATGTTGGATAAATCAGTGATTGTGTTCATCGATGATATCTTGATTTATTCGAAGAGCGAGGTGGAACATGTCGGTCATATTCGAGAGGTATCAGAGACGTTGAGAAGGGAGAAGTTGTATGCTAAGTTCTCCAAGTGCGCGTTCTGGTTGCGCGAGGTTTAGTTTTTGGGTCACATGGTGAATCCCGAGGGGATTATGGTGGACCGGGCAAAAGTGGAAGCTGTGATGCAATGGAAGTCTCCAAAGACGCCATTCGAGATTCGTAGTTTCTTGGGGTTGGCGGGATTTTATAGGAGATTCATTGAAGACTTCTCTAAGATAGCTTCTCTGTTGACTAAGTTGACCCGTATGGATGTGAAGTTTGTATGGGGTCAAGCTCAAGAGAGTGCTTTTGAGGAGTTAAAGGCAAGGTTGACTCAAGCTCCTGTCTTATCATTACCTGAAGGGAGCGAGGGTCTGGTGGTTTATTCAGATGCTTCTTACTCGGGTTTGGGTTGTGTACTGATGCAGCGAGGAAAGGTTATAGCTTACGCATCCCGACAATTGAAGGTTCATGAGGTTAATTACCCTACTCATGATTTAGAGCTAGCAGCTATGGTCTTTGCATTAAAAATTTGGAGGCACTACCTGTACGAGACGAGGTGCACCATCTTCACGGACCACAAGAGCTTGAAGTACTTCTTCGAGCAAAAGGACTTGAACATGAGGCAAAGGAGATGGTTGGAACTGTTAAAGGATTATGATTGTGAAATCCATTACCATCCGGGCAAACCTAACGTAGTGGCGGATGCCCTCAGCCGAAAAGAGAGACCCGAGCCGATTCGGGTGAAGGCTTACCAATTGATTTTGACCTCCGATGTGATGAAGAATGTCAAGGAGTTTTAAGATGAGGAGTCGAAGGAAGATCATCTTAACTCTGAAAGGATGAGAGGTCTAGTCGCGGAATTGGGTGAAAACACTCTGGGTGTTAGAACCCGATTCGGACGGATGTGGATCCCTCGTTACGAGGATTTACGTGGGAGGATTATGGATGAAGCTCATAAGACTCGCTACTCCATTCATCCTGGTGCTACAAAGATGTATCAAGCCATGAAGAAAGATTTTTGGTGGCCGGGTATGAGGCGTGATGTAGCGGAGTATGTGAGTAAGTGTCTTACTTGCTTGCAAGTGAAGGCCGAGGATCAGAAGCCATACGAAAAGATCCAACCTTTGGATATACCCGAGTGGAAGTGGGAGCATATCACCATGGACTTTATCACGAAGCTACCGCGTACCATGAAGGGGTACGATGCCATATGGGTGATAGTCGACCGTCTGACAAAGAGTGATCACTTCCTACCGATCCGAGAGACGTATTCATCTGAGAAGTTAGCGGATCTATTCATCAGGGAGATTGTAACTAGTCACGGTGTGCCGGTGTCTATTGTTTCAGATCGTGACACTCGGTTTACATCTAAGTTCTAGAAGAGATTTCATGATGCAATGGGGACGAGGTTACACATCAGCACGGCTTATCATCCACAGACGGATGGTCAGTCGGATAGAACCATTCAGACGCTTGAGGATATGCTTCGGGCATGCGTCATTGATTTTGGAGGTAGTTGGGATGACCACTTACTGTTAGCAGAGTTCTCATACAATAACAGTTATCATGCCAGCATTGGTATGCCCCCTTATGAGATGCTATATGGTAGGAGATGTAGAACACCCATTTGTTGGGGTGATATTGGTCAGAGAGAGTTGGGAAGTATTGAGGTGATAGAGGCTACGACTGAGAAGCTTGAAATGATCAAAGCCTTTATGAAGGCAGCCAAGGATAGACAGAAGTCGTATGCTGATAAAAGACGTAGACCAATTGAGTTCCAGGTGGGCGATAGAGTTATGTTGAAAGTCTCACCTTGGAAGGGGATCATTCATTTTAGGAAGCAGGGCAAGTTGAGCCCGAGATACATAGGGCCTTTCCGAATCATTGCTCGAGTAGGAGAGGTGGCCTACAGGTTGGAGTTACCTGATGAGTTAAGTGGAATTCACCCTACATTCCATGTATCTCATCTGCGGAAGTGTTTAGCTGACGAAGATATGGTTGTACCACTGGGAGACATTGAAGTTGATAAAAGGCTCAATTATGTGGAGCAACTAGTGGCTATCATTGATCGCAAGGAGAAGAGGTTAAGGAATAAAGCGGTTCCCCTGGTGCGTGTACAGTGGAAGCACGGGAAGGGATCCGAATTATGGTTGTTATGATTGTTGTTGTTATGATTATTGTTGTTGTTATGATTGTTGTTATTATGATTGTTGTTGTTGTTATTATGGTTGTTATGATTGTTGTTGTTATGATTATTGTTGTTGTTATGAATGTTGTTGTAATTATTGTTGGTGTTATTATTCTTGTTGTTATTATTGTTGTTGTTATTATTGTTGTTGTTATTACTGTTGTTGTTATTATTGTTGTTGTTATTACTGTTGTTGTTATTATTGTTGTTGTTATGATTGTTGTTGTTATTATTGTTGTTGTTATGATTGTTGTTGTTATTATTATTGTTGTCATGATTGTTGTTGTTATCATTGTTGTTGTTATGATTGCTGTTCTTGTTGTTGTTATGAATGTTGTTGTTATGATTATTGTTGTTGTTATTGTGGTTGTTATGATTGTTGTTGTTGTTATTGTTTTTGTTATGATTGTTGTTGTTATGATTATTATTGTTATGATTGTTGTTGTTGTTGTTGTTATGATTGTTGTTGTTGTGATTGTTGTTATTATGATTGTTATTGATATTATTGTTGTTGTTATTATTGTTGTTGTTATGATTGTTGTTGTTATGATTGTCGTTGCTATGATTGTTGTTTTTTTGATTGTTGTTGTTATGATTTGTTGGACCAAAAGAACCAATGAGCCTGATCAGAAAAACCTTTAAGTCCCATAGACATTACAACAACTGAAGTAGTCTGCAATAGCTGAAGACATCAACTGATAACAAAGTCTGAAGTGAAAGAGCTGAAGACAAAGTCTGAAGTGAAAGAGCTGAAGACAAAGTCTGAAGTGAAAAAGCTGAAGACAAAATCTGAAGCTAAAGAACAGAAGACAAAGTCTGAAGACAAAAGCTGAAGACAAAGACTGAAGACCAAGTTTCAGATGTTGTCACAACAGCTGAAGAAGACCTCTTCAGTAGTTGTGATGGTTTCCTTTCAGTAGTTTTATGTTTCTTGTATTCAGTACTTGTAGTTTCAGTAGTTTTAGTTTCATCTTGTACTTAGCATACACTGAGATGTTCTCAGTTGTTGTGAACATTCTCAGTAGTTTGCTTACTTTCAGTTGTTTGTAATAATTCTGTTAGATGTCACTATCAAGTGACATCAGCAGACGTCACATTCCTTTATATAAGGAATGTTGACCTAATTGTAAGGTGTGCAGCTATAGCGAAACTCAGCGCAGCTTAGTGAAGCTTAGCGGCCGCCATACCGAAGCATTTGTGCATGAATGATATTATCCATTTTTGCAGAAAACCCTCTTTCTCTATAACCGTGTACTGTTCCATTGAATATCTATTGTGTTCTTGCTATATTTGTCTAATTCTTGTTCTAATTCCGCTGCGATTCAACTCTAATTGATCAAACTTAGATCACTGATCCTGTCAAATGGTATCAGTGCAGGTTAATCATTGATCGGTTTAACAATTGATCATTGAAACTGCTATTTCGATATCTAAAGTTTGATCGAATTAGCATATTTGCAAAAATTGGTTATAGAGATTGGTCTTCTGCTGCTTCTGGTTAGTCAATTTGAGTTTCTTCTTGGTTCATACTGAGTTTGTTGTGTTTTTGTGCTAAATCTGTTGAAACTTGATTGAATTGGTTTGAATCTGAGAATGACTACTCCTTCTAATGACCCTCACAATACTGGCTCCTCAACCAAGCCTCCGATGCTGGTTAGGAGTGAGTATAACATATAGCAATGAAGAATTCTCCATCACCTGTCTATTAACAGTTCAGGTTGTTGGACATCTGTGGTTCACGGTCCACACAAGCCTATGGTGAACAATCCGGAGACCAACCAAATGGTTCCGAAGAAGAAGGAGCAATACTCAGATGAAGATCGTAAACTGTTTGAGATTGATGCTAAAGCCCATGGAATTCTGGCCATGGAACTGCCTAATGAAATCTATTCTGGGCTTATGCATCATGAAACTGGTCATGACCTCTGGAATGCTTTGAAGGAACAATTCGGAGGAACTGATGAGGTCTTAGCAAACAACAGAGAAATCCTCGCCCAACAATACGAGACATTCTCTCATAGGAAGGGTGAGACACTGACTCAACAGTTTGAGCGTTTCTCCTGCTTGATCTCTGAGCTGAAAATGGTCAAGCATGAGTATACTAACAGCCAGATGAACAACAGATTCCTCAGATCACTACCTGAGAGGTGGGACACATACACCATTGTCCTACGCTCCAGTGCAAATCTGGATAGCCTATCTCTCACCCAACTCCATGGGAAACTGCTTACATTTGAAAGAGAGATAAAGCAGAAAAGGAAACTGGCATCATCAGGAAAGCTCACTGATGACTTTGTACCAGGGAACACTGCCTTAGTCGGTCATGAGTCAGAATATGCTGGATCAGAAAGCCATTATGATGAGCATATAGATTTCTCTTCAAACAGTTCTGATCATGCATTTGTTGGTGTTGACAGTCATTCTGGGTGTAATAGTGATAATTTATGCTTTATCATGGATGATTTGATGGGTATTGCTGATGATGATTTAGAAGAGATGGATATTTTGAGCCAAATGGCCTTGATCAATATCAGATCTCAAAAGTTCTACTAGAGAACTGGTAGGAAATTTCCAGGACTCTCTGGCAAAACCAAAGTTAGTTTTGACAAGAGTAAGTTGAGGTGTCACAAATGCCACAGGCTTGGGCACTTTGCAAGAGAGTGTAGATCAACTGGATCTAACTCCTCTGCACCCTTTGTGACCTTTCCAAGCAATAGTTCACAAAACAAAGGGCAACATCCTGCTAGTTCTGGTCATCACTCACAACCTCAATCTCCTGCATATTTTGTCCCTCAGGGTCCAATGCCATATCCATATCCCTGCTATTACATGCCACGACCAAATCCAGTTCAAGTTCCCATAGCATAACAACCTCAAGCCCTACCTGAGCCTCAACCATCTCCATCAAAATCTTAACCTCATAACAGCTTCTTCACACCAGGAGTTGTTGACTGGAGCAGCTCACCAGATGATCTTTCTGGTTTCAATGAGCAATTATTTGCTGGTGCTGGTCAACATGGTGGTGAACATCCTTTTGGGAATCTTGCTCTCATGGCCCTGGAGTCTACTGAGGGTTCCTGCTCCAATGCATCATCTTCACAGGTAACCCAGGTATCTTCTGAGGCTAAAGCCAAGTTATGTTCTGAATCATGCATAGCTGCCTTTGTCTCTATTAGAGAGGCAAATGTAGCTTTAATCAATCAAAATCTTGAGCTTGAGAAAACTATTTCCAAAAGAAAAGCTGAGTATGAGTCTGCTCTTAATGACAAAGATGATGAGATTTACAAGCTTAAATGCCAACTTAATGATGAAAAGGCTAAGGTAGAGGTCATACTTGAGAACCACAGAAGTCTCAAAGAGACACTTGCAGCTACCCAAGTTGAGTGTGACCGCTGGGTAACATCCTGCAAGGGATTTGAAATGCTTCTCAGCAATCAAACAGCTTCAAATGTGAAGTTTGGAATAGGTTACAATCATACTGCACCACCTACTGATTTTACTTCAAAATCAATAGTAAAATCTGAAGGTGAAAGTAATTTCCAAACCACATCATCATGTGATTCATCCTCAAATGATAATACAAAATTAGAGGATGAAGTCAGTGTTAAGATCTCAGCAAATCAAATGCCTGATGGTTTAAATGCTGATAAACACAAGAAGCTGAGCAATTCAGATGTTGTCCCTCAAAGTACTCCAAGTACTGAAGGGCAAGTCACAACATCTGAAAAGCATTTCAAATCTGCTAAAATAAATGGATTAACAACTGCTGAGGAATCTATCATACGGTCTTTCAGGACGGATAGAGAACAGCTGAAGAACAAGTCTTCAGTTGTTACCGATCCTTCAGTACTTAACACAAGTACTGAAAGGAGGAAACTACTGAAGATCACACCTTCAGTAGTTTCCACTTTAGCAGTTGATCAATCCAAGATGAAGAATAAGCCATGTGAAATATGTGGTAAATTCAATCATCTATCTGATGAATGCTGGTACAAAAAGGGTTCCAAACTCAACAGAGATAAGCTCATTAAAGAAGAGATTAATAAAATGAAAAATGAGTTTGAGACCAAGTTTGTACCACAGTCATCTCAAACTGATAAACCCAAGGCCTCGCCAAAATCCAAAAGGAAGGATGGGGTTTATCAGAAAACAGCTGATAGTGTTCCTCATGATAAACATCAGACTAAGTCTGTGAATTTCAAGAAGGAGGAAATGGTGGGTCACAGGAACTCATCAAAAACAAGTACTGATGTGTCAAATGAGCTGAAGGCTTTAGCAACAAATCAGACACAACTTGTTATGATGGTTCAGCATTTGTTGGAGAGAGTTAACCAACTAGATGCACCTGTGATAAAACCACTGAAAAGGAAATCCAAGCCCAAATCTAAGAAATCCATTTCAGCACCATCTCCACCTTCATCAGCTGTTAATCATGAGAAACAAGTTATGGTTAAATCTGTTGATGAAAACAGACCCAAAACCAAAAAGGTTTGGGTCTCTAAAGCTAACTAGTTTCTTATGATAAATGCAGGGTTCTTCAGCATGCCAAAGAAGCATCTGGTATGTAGACAGTGGAGGATCTATGCATATGACTGGGAGCAGTTCTCTTCTTAATGACTACTCTCAAGGAAAGAAGGGATTTGTCTCATTTGGAAATGATGCTAAGGGTTACATCATCAGGAAAGGATTTGTGTCAAATGGAGAAATCAGATTTGATGATGTTAACCATGTGGAGAATCTCAAGTATAATCTACTGAGTGTCAGTCAGATTTGTGATAAAGGGCATGTTGCACTTTTCACAAGCCAGAACTGCCGGATTCTGTCTTCCAAAGTTCTGAGGCTGATTGACAAGGTATTGGATGAACATACTCTCCTGAAGGCCAACAGGATAGGAAGAGTATATGCCTTGGATTTGTCAAAGAAGATTGATTTAAGAGGTCATCCTTGCCTGTTCTCCAAGGCCTCTCCTCAGGAATCTAAACTGTGGCATAGAAGGCTGGGTCATGTTAATCTCAAAAACATGAATCAGCTGATCCACAATAGTTTAGTGAGAGGTCTACCAATAAAGGAGTCCAGCACTCTAGGACCAAACATATTGAGATCAGACACTATTTTATTAGGGATTGTTTTGAAAAAGGTCTGATTGATCCAAAGTTTGTTCCTAGT
Source organism: Flaveria sonorensis (assembly GCA_025506505.1). NCBI lineage: Eukaryota > Viridiplantae > Streptophyta > Magnoliopsida > Asterales > Asteraceae > Flaveria > Flaveria sonorensis. The sequence continues at coordinate 29,308,247 of CM046423.1, read as the reverse complement.
GCTGATGAGCTTGCAGACATATTTACTAAGCCTTTGGACAGTTTAACTTTCCAAAACCTAGTGTTAAGGCTTGGTATGCTGCAGCTAGAATAAGTGACAACTACTGATGATCTCAGTCAACAAGTACTGATGAGCATTCGTATACTATTGTCACAAATAAGTACTGATAAGTTCTTTTATCCTCAGTAGTTTTCATAACTACTGAAGACTAAATTACTTAAAAGTACTGTACTCTATCTGTTGAAAAGAACTGATGTGGTTACAACTACTGATGTCAGTATAACAGATAAGTACTGATGACCAATGAAACGTCTGAAAATCAGACAAAAAGTCTGATAAGTGTTGAGGTCAGAATGAAACAGCTGATGAGCTAAGAATTGACGACAACACTGATGAGAAACTTTTCTCTTCAATTGTTTCTACAACTGCTGTTTCACTTCATACAACTGAAGCCAAAACCATGTCTTCAGTAGTTTTACAACTACTGATGACTAACACCAAATCTTCAGTTGTTTACAACACCTGAAGCCAAAACCATGTCTTCAGTAGTTTCACAACTACTAATGACTAATACCAAGTCTTCAGTTGTTACAACTTCTGAAAGTTAAAACCAGGTGTTCAGTTGTTTTCAAACAACTGATGACAACACCAACACTTTCAGTCGTTTTATATCAGCCTTTTCTTACCCTATAAGTACGTAAACCTAATTTCAAACGTTTCATTAGCCGTTTTATGTCCTTCACTCTCTCAACAATGGCGACCATGAAACTCAAACCCAGACACAACTGTGTTGCCTACCTCTCGAAATCGGCCTTTTGGAACAAATTTGATAATGCCATCGATCTTATGGTAGATTCCCAGTACCGAATCGCTTTTCTTCTGAATCCTACCATATACCCCGATTCCCTAAGCCAATTCTGGACCAACGTCTCTGTGCAAACTGGTGAGAATGATCGCCAAATCACTCTCCAGTCGTTGGTTAACCAGAAACAGGTGGTCATCACTCCAGACATCATTCGACAAACCCTAAATCTACATGATGCCACCTGTGTCACAGAATACCCGAAAGGCACAACTGATATGTCTTTCATCAATAACGGGTATGAAGGAGACTTAAGTGCTACCACCATTCTGAAGAAGCACTTCCATGATGCTGAACGTCTTATATTCCACATGGTGAATGTCTGCCTTGCATCAAAAACCTCCTCATGGGATCAGATGTCCTCCCGATGGCAACAGGTATTATACTCTATCTTTGAACGACAAAATCTAAATTTTTCTGAGATAGTTTTCATGGAACTAAAGGATCTGGCTTTGAAACCTGTGGCAAACAGATGGATATTATATCCCAGGTTTCTCATGGCCATAATTTTAAATCAACTAAAATCAGACGGCCTTGTTGGCCTTGGAGTCCCTGCTCCGGCTGTATTGCCTGAAGTATACTCCAGGCACAACTCTGACCCTACACTGAAAGGGGCTGCCCGGCTACTAAAACCTAAGCAGCGGGAACCCACAGCCTCCACTTCCAGATCCAAAGTCCCCACGAAACCCAACACCAAAAAGCCCAAAAAGGCTACTCAGGGAGATGAGTCCCCTGAGGATGCCCCTGTACCACCAATACAGGAAACACTTACTGGTTCTAACCCCCCAGGAGTGTCAAAGACTCTACCAGCCCTAGCCGCTCAGGCATCCTCTCAACAGGATCTTGATGCAACCATAATTGGGGATACCACAATGCTGGAACCTATCTCAATTGAGAAGGTTACCATTGAAGAGCACCAGTCACCCCGGGTGCAATCTGCTTCAAACCTATCTCCAAATGCAACCGCCCCTCAAAGCCCAACCATTATAGTTGCACAAGTGCTGAGTCAGCTGCATTCCTCTCCTCCTCCCAGAAACCAATTACAATGGGGAGAACCTCAGCAGCTGAGGAAGAGGACCAATATGCTGCTGATAACCCACATCACAGGGGTTATAATGTTCAATCTCCCCATGTAGAGGAGGAGGTTAGAAGATCTGGTGAGGCTGCCACTTTTACTGATTCAGCAAATGAACAGGATGAAGTTGGTAACATCTCTAAGACCTCACCAGAGGCAACTGCCGATGAAGGACTCAGTCCTGAGGCAGGAAGTCCCCAGAACCAAGAACAAGGGGCACATGCTACAACTGATCTACACTCAAGGCATGTACATCCTGATTCAATCAGGAGGTCAGGTGATTCAGCAAAGACTGATGATGACCTGGGCTTTTTCTTCGATGTCTTAGCCCATAACACAATCCTTGAGGCTGAGGTGAGCAGACTCAAAGAACTGATTTCCAAAATGTCTCAGGATCAAAGTCCATCTGCCCCAATAAACCCACAGATGGCACCTTCATCTGAAGGTTCACCAAACACTCAGCCACTACACTCAACTGAGCCACCAGCCACTGCTTTTGGCACCACATCTCAGGGACAGAACCCCTCTGAGCAGATGGTTGCTACCTTTCAACATTCCTTACCTCTCATCACTCCCATCATCAATGAGATTGTGCATAAAGCCATTGATGAGAGGATCTCCTCAAATCTACAAACACTTGTTGATGATGCTGTGCAAAAGAAGCTTTCTGCCATTCAAACCCCTGAACCCAATGCACCCAAAAAGGGGGAGTCTAAGGCAGTGAAAGAAAGAAAGAGAAAGAGAATGGAAGATGAGAAACAACAAGAGACAGAAAAGGAGTTAGAAAAGGAAAAACAGCTGATCACATACAAGAGAAAGAAAAGTGCTGAAAAGTGCTGAAAAATAGAAGAAGAAGAAGATGATGAAGAAGACAGTCTACCAATCTTTGCTGTTCTAAAAATACCTGAGCCCAGAAGTCAACAAATGATCACACCAGACTTTTAGAGGCAAATGGTGAAAGTTAAGATTGAAGAAGAAGAACATCAGAAACAGCACGATGAGCAACTTTTGAAGATGGTTGACAAAGAGCTTCCTCAGTCATCATCTATACAAGCCATGAAGAAACATGCTCAAAGGCTGTATGCTCTTAGGCATACCTTTCAATATCAAATGGAGAGAGTAAGGATTTGGCCAGACCCCAGGGAGATACAATGGCCAAGTGAGAAAGACCAAGTAGATACAATGGCCAAGTGAGAAAGGCCATAGATGTTGTTATTATGTTGGCCATTGTAGTCTCACCCTGGGAGATACTTGAAGACTTCAAGAGAGCCTACAAGTCAAAGATGACCCCTCAAACTCTAATGGAGAACAAAATGGTCAAGAAGGGGTTGTTATACAAGAGGCTTGAAGAGATCAAGAAAAATGAACTCCAGTTGTTATTAGAAGGGACTCACCCAGATGAATTTGCTTAGAGAGAGATAACAACTGTTGAGTTGAAAAATGGAAAGACGTTAAAGTACCTATCAGAGTACTATGGCCCAGAGTTCTTCTTCGAAGGAGAAGCAGAAGAACTCACTAAGGAGGAACAAGTTGTTCTCCTTGAGGCCTACGTCAGAGAGTCTTATAGACTCATCAATGGGAAGTAGGTTTCATGGTTGGGATAACAGCTCTGTGTCCAGTTCCCCAAGACAGAGTTCCCTTCCATCCTTTGACATTCACATCTACTGAAACATGTTCCCTGGCCTGTGCTTATCTGATATCTCTGAAGCTGATCAAGAGAGTATTTCTGCCAAGAATAAGTGGGACCTCAATAAGCTTAAAGGTTTTGGCTGCATTGGTTCAGGGGGAGTTTGTTGGACCAAAAGAACCAATGAGCCTGATCAGAAAAACCTTTAAGTCCCACAGACATTACAACAACTGAAGTAGTCTGCAACAGCTGAAGACATCAACTGATAACAAAGTCTGAAGTGAAAGAGCTGAAGACAAAGTCTGAAGTGAAAAAGCTGAAGACAAAGTCTGAAGTGAAAAAGCTAAAGACAAAGTCTGAAGCTAAAGAACTGAAGACAAAGTCTGAAGACAAAAGCTGAAGACAAAGACTGAAGACCAAGTTTCAGATGTTGTCACAACAGCTGAAGAAGACCTCTTCAGTAGTTGTGATGGTTTCCTTTCAATAGTTTTATGTTTCTTGTATTCAGTACTTGTAGTTTCAGTAGTTTTAGTTTCATCTTGTACTTAGCATACTCTGAGATGTTCTCAGTTGTTGTGAACATTCTCAGTAGTTTGCTTACTTTCAGTTGTTTGTAATAATTCTGTTAGATGTCACTATCAAGTGACATCAGCAGACGTCACATTCCTTTATATAAGGAATGTTGACCTAATTGTAAGGTGTGCAGCTATAGCGAAACTCAGCGCAGCTTAGTGAAGCTTAGCGGCCGCCATACCGAAGCATTTGTGCATGAATGATATTATCCATTTTGCAGAAAACCCTCTTTCTCTATAACCGTGTACTGTTCCATTGAATATCTATTGTGTTCTTGCTATATTTATCTAATTCTTGTTCTAATTCCGCTGCGATTCAACTCTAATTGATCAAACTTAGATCACTGATCCTGTCATGATTGTTGTTGTTATGATTGTTGTTATTATTATTGTTGTTGTTATGATTGTTGTTGTTGTTATTGTTGTTGTTGTTATTGTTGTTGTTATGATTGTTGTTGTTGTTGTTATTATTGTTGTTATGATTCTTCTTGTTATGATTGTTGTTGTTATGATTGTTATTGTTATGATTGTTGTTGTTATTGTTGTCGTTATGATTGTTGTTGTTATGATTGTTGTTGTTATGATTGTTGTTATTATTATTGTTGTTTTTATGATTGTTGTTGTTGTTATTATTGTTGTTACGATTGTTGTTGTTGTGATTGTTGTTGTTGTTATTGTTGTTGTTATCATTGTTGTTGTTATGATTATTGTTGTTATGATCGTTGTTGTTATAACTATTGTTGTTTTTATTGTTGTTATTGTTATTGTTGTTGTTATGATTGTTATTGTTATTATTGTTGTTATGATTGTTGTTATTTTTGTTGTTTTTGTTGTTGTTGTTATGATTGTTGTTGTTGTGATTGTTGTTATTATGCTTTTCAGTTGCTGAAACATAAATTGTGTAGCGCACCAATATTAGCGTTACCGGAGGGTAGTGATGACTTCGTAGTCTACTGCGACGCTTCTATTCAAGGACTTGGATGCGTCTTGATGCAGCGGGATAAAGTGATAGCTTACGCCTCTAGACAATTGAAGATTCATGAGAAGAACTATACCACCCATGACTTGGAACTGGGTGCGGTGGTGTTTGCCTTGAAGATCTGGAGACATTACTTGTACGGTACCAAATGCACCATCTACACCGATCACAAGAGTCTTCAGCACATCTTTGAGCAAAAGGAGTTGAACATGAGGCAAAGACGCTCGGTGGAATTGTTAAACGACTATGATTGTGCTATTAAGTACCACCCGGGGAAAGCAAATGTAGTTGCTGATGCGTTGAGTAGAAAAAAGACTGTTAAACCTCGACGTGTGCGAGCTCTGCAACTAACGATTAGTACGCCATTACCTGAACAAATCCGAGAGGCTCAAACAGAAGCTTTGAAAGCAGAAAACATTGGGTCTGAATCGTTAAGGGGTATGGAAAAACAATTGGAAGTAAAAGCGGATGGAATTCGTTACTTCATGGATAGACTATGGGTACCTCTACACGGAAATCTGAGGGACTTGGTGATGAGTGAGGCTCACAAGTCCAAGTATTCTATACATCCTAGATCTGACAAGATGTACCATGATTTTAAGGCGCACTATTGGTGGCCTAACATGAAAGCAGATGTAGCTACTTATGTGAGCAAGTGTCTGACCTGCTCAAGGGTGAAAGTGGAGTATCAGAAACCATCTGGTCTACTACAACAACCCGAGATCCCTATGTGGAAGTGGGATCAAATATCAATGGATTTTATTACTAAGTTACCTCGTACTTCTACGGGTTGTGATACAATATGGGTTATCGTGGACCGATTGACAAAATCTGCTCATTTCCTAGCGATAATGGAAACAGATAAGATGGAGAAATTAACCCGACTCTATTTAAAGGAGATCGTTTCGAGGCATGGAGTACCAATGTCAATCATTTCTGATCGTGATTCTCGTTTCACATCACACTTCTGGCAGTCGTTGCAGAAAGCTTTAGGTACGCGATTGGATATGAGTACTGCTTATCATCCACAGACTGTTGGTCAAAGCGAGCGTACTATACAATCTTTGGAGGACATGTTACGTGCTTGTGTGATTGACTTCGGGAATAACTGGGAAGTTCACCTACCATTGGTGGAATTTTCTTACAACAACAGTTATCACACTAGCATAAAGGCAGCACCTTTTGAAGCTTTATATGGGAGAAAGTGTAGATCACCAGTTTGCTGGGCTGAAATTGGTGATAGTCAATTAACGGGTCCTGAGTTAGTACACGAGACTACTGAGAAGATTGTCCAGATAAGACACCGCATGGCTGCAGCGCGAGACAGACAGAAAAGCTATGCTGACAAACGACGAAAACCTTTGGAATTTCAGACAGGTGACAAGGTTTTACTAAAAGTCTCACCGTGGAAAGGCGTAGTTCGGTTTGGTAAGCGAGGAAAGCTAAATCCGAGATACGTTGGACCATTTGAGATAGTGGAAAGAGTAGGTCCAGTAGCTTATCGACTAGCCTTACCTGATTCATTTAGTGGAATCCATGATGTATTCCATGTTTCAAATCTAAAGAAATGTTTAACGGATGAAACTATGGTTGTACCGTTGGAAGAAGTTCAAGTAGACGAACAATTACGCTTCATTGAGGAACCTGTCGAAGTGATGGATCGTGAGGTGAAAACGCTTAAGCAAAGCAAGATACCATTGTCAAAGTTCGTTGGAACTCGAGACGTGGACCAGAATTCACGTGGGAACGTGAAGACCAAATGAAGCTTAAGTACCCTCAGCTATTCGAAAGGACGATGCCAGCCGGCGAAGGTATTGATTAAATTTCGGGACGAAATTTCTTTCAACATGGGGATGATGTGACAACTCATCCAAAACTCATACGATTTCGATTTCCTTATGCCAATGCAGTAGACCAGTGATGGATCATTCACCATGTAACGCAATTTTCCGGACGAAAATTCTTTCAACATGGGGATAATGTGACATCTGGTAATTTTCCGTTACCAAACTCCGTTTGTTCCGTTAAGTCTTGCATACACGTGTCGTGCACACACACTAGTTGTCGTTGAACGTTGGTGACTTAACAATAATCAGTAATGTTAAATTAATGATAATTAAGCTATGCTTATGTGATTTAAATGTTAACTGTAATTTTATCGCGTAACGTGGAAACGTGTGTATTTACTTTGTAAATTTTGTAGCTTGTAAAGATAATACATATAATTGCTACTACTAGTTTATATGTTTATTATTCTAGTTAAAAACATTTTTAAAGGAGTGTGTAAAAGCTTAATTTTTATAAAATACAAATTATAAGGGTTAAAAGGGTAATTATGGATTATTAAATAAAATAAAAATCAAAATCCTAACCCTAAACACCCCATCGGCCGCGACCTGCATTCTTCCCCTCTTCCTTTGCGAAATTCGACCTAAACCAAGCAATAAACATCGATCTTCATTAGTTCCAAGTGGTTCAAACGTGTAGCAAGCATCAAACCTCGCCCAACACACGATTTAAAGGTTAGTCTTGTGCTCTTTTCACGTATTTTGATGTGGCCGAGGGTTATGGTTCGAATGTGATGATTGGATGTCGAATTCCTTAATGATTGTGGATGTTACTATGTTAGTTAGATTGAATGCATGCTAGTTAACGTTGATTATGCAAGAAAGTTTGGATTTTGGTTGTTTGTTCACATGATCATCTTTGGCCGAGAGTTTGAGGCGATTTTGGATCAAATTGGATGTTGAATGTTGGTTGTTTGATGTTGTAATGATGCTAGTTACGTTGTATGCATATTGGTTAACGTCGATTTTGCAAGAAAGCTATGATTTTGATACGTTGTTCATAGGTTACTAATAATAGTAACTTTATTTTGCATGAATTGATGATTTGATGATGTATGAATGTTATGGATGTGTTTGTGATGATGATTAGATGCTAAGTTGATGTTATGAACAATTTAAAAACAAGAAGATGTCTTATAGTTCATACATTGCTAAAAATAGTAACTTTTGGTGTTGGACGTTGATGAATCATGATGATTAAGTGTTGTTGATCATGTCTTGATGTTGTTATGGACTTGAATTGGTATATAATTGATGAATTCATGAATGTAGTGTGAGTTTGATGAATTTGGGATGAACTTTCCCAAAAGGGAAACTTTAATTGTGCAAATCCTTGAATTGGATGATTTGAGCATGTTTGGGATATTAGGATCATGCTAGTGTGTTCATGGATGATTTTTAAGGTGATGAAATGTGTTGTTTAGGCTATAGGGATGTTGATTTGGTTTGTTATCTGTTTTGGCCTGTTGTGATTCGCATGACTTGTATGATATCTAGTTGTATGATGATCTAGGTAGTACGTGTGGATAATGAAGTGCTATATGTAATCAAGTGGTATGTTGATCATGTATGATATGCTGTTATGTTAGTATTAACGAGTTATCACCTATAATGTCACCAACGGGTCAAACGGGTCAACTGGGTCAAATGTGTCTTGTCTTTCTAAACCTTAAGTTCCTTGGTTTGTAGAGCACTTAGGGTTTCATGTTGATTCTGTGTACACGTGCTTATGTACTCTTGTATTCTAGGTGACCTTTGAAGGTTGTCTTTCCTTCTTTCTTTCAAGTTAAGCTCTAAGTTAATTCTAGTGCGTATCAGGTGAGTTCTTGCCCCACTCATTTTACATAATCTCTTTTGGGGGAGGTAGCATACTGTTGATCACAAACGCTTTTATATATGAGTGTGTATAATATTGATATAGTGCTGTTTACCATGGAAAAGTCCTCACACTTTCGGATTGTTAATATTGACTAGCGGGGAAAATTTTGGGTAGTACTACTGGGTCTGACGAGCCCCACCTGTGCGACTCGAGGTCAAACGGGTGCAATTTTGTCCTAACATATATTCGTCACGACCTGGTAAGTCATGACGGGAGGCAACAAACGTGACACAGTCAGCTTCGATCGCGAAATCACTATGATTAATATTTTTATGTTAATAGACTAGCTATCTATTGCAATACACTACTTATGCTCTGGAAACTGTTGATTGGTTTTTATATTAACGCAAACTCTTGAACTCACCAACCATGTGTTGACTTGTTTAGTATGCTATTCTCAGGTTAAGGTTGCCAGTTGCCTAGGAGCACGCACACCAGCATCGTTGAGTTGTCTACATTTGTTTGTTTACGAATTTGGGATATTTTTTCATATTAAACATTTGTGTTTGGGGGGCGTTGTTTTGCGCATTCTCTTTACATACTACTTGTTTTGGGTTTTCTGGTTTTAAAACGCTTCCGCAGTATTTTAAACGTTAACTCTGGTTTTGTTTATTAATCATATAGAGTCGTTCTTGGTAACTAATGACTGAGATCCTGGTATGTCACGCGCCTCGCGGTAAAACCCCGCACGCGGATTTTGAGGGTGTGACAGATTGGTATCAGAGCCATTGGTTATAGGGAACTAGGTTGCATACACACACTAGACTATAACCGCACAGTTGTTAGTTACTTATCGCTTACTCTCCTTACTGTATACTCATTGGCATACGCAACACGTACTTCGCAGCATGGCATTGTTGTCCAGGAATTTAGGCAAGAGACCTGCACGATCTGAGTCACCTCCTACTTCTCCCGTACCGGATAGGGGATTTAACTGGCCACGACATCCTTATCCTCCTAGCGAGATAGACTGGGATCAGCCTTTCATACCTCCTGAGCTCGATCCTCCGCGTAACTGGGATTTCTACCACACTTACATAAACCGTATGGCTTATAGAGAACACGTACCACCGGTAGCACCTACACGACCTAGGACTAGGTCATCGACCGCCTCTACTTTGCCTACACTTCCTACTTTGAACATCCCTCTGGAGCAGGCATTTGCAGCCCTAGTAGCCACACTGGACACAGAGCGACAGCGGATTAGAGGACTCACTGATGGGAACTCTGCATTACGATCTGAGATGCGTCAGCTGCGTTTCCAGGTAGAGACACTTCAGGAGCGACTCTCGATGGCCATCGGTGGACATCATACTTTGGCAGGCAACGTTGTAGCACTTAGTGGGCGCATGGACGCACAAGATCACCATAACATAGTGATCGATGATAGGTTTGCTGATCTAGAGGCACAGCTAGCAGCATTTCATATTGCTGTAGCCCCTGCACCTTTGGGGAAGACCCTAAAGAGGAAGAACCAGAAGAAGATCCGGAGGAAGAACTGGATGAAGTCCAGAAGTTGGAGGCTTTCTGGCAATTAAAGATGGAAGGAATCTAAGATCGAGGTTTACACCATGAGGTCTCACAATTTGGCAACGCTTTGCCCAGGCATGATCAATCCGCCAATCAAATGAATTTAGCTTTATCAGCGTGGCTTGGTTCAGGAGATACAAAGCATGGTGACTGTTGTGAACCTCACCACTATCCAGTAGATTATTCGATTGGCTCACAAGCTTACTGACCAAGCAGTGGAGCAGGGAAAGCTACCCAAACAGGGCGCTATGGCAAGCGTGCCTGACAATAAACGCAACTGGGACAACTCTGGCAATAAGGGATCTTTGTCAAACAACCAATCTCAGCAACATCAGCAGCAACAACAGCACACTCAGCAGCATCAGCATCCACAGCAACAAAGGAGGTTTGATAACAACCGAAATTCCAATCAGCCATCCTCGGCATCGCATGGACAAGGAGGCTATGTGGGGAAAAGTCCTAAGTGCAATCGATGCAACTACCATCACACCGGCAGGTGTGACAACTTCCGATGCCAACGCTGTGGTAAAGTTGGGCATGCAGCCAAAGACTGTCGGGGTGAACTGATGAAGAAGCCTCAACAATCACAAGAAACTCCGAAAGGTTGTTTTGAGTGCGGAAAAGAAGGTCATTACAGACGCAACTGTCCCCAGCTTAAGAGGAATGGTAATGGCAACAACAACAATGGGAACAACAGCAACAATAACAATGGCAACAACAATAACAACAACAATGGTAATGGCAACAACAATGGAGGCAATAAAAATAATGGAGCCAAAGGAAGAGCCTTCATCAATGGCTCAGGTGAGGCTCTAAATGATCCTACAACAGTAACTGGTAAATTTTCGGTTAATGGTTGTTATGCTACTGTATTATTCGATACCGGAGCCGATAGAAGTTTCGTGTCCACTAGGTTCTGTAGTCTTTTAAGTGATATGCCCTCAGCCTTAGACTCTAAATACACCGTAGAGTTAGCTGACGGTACACAGATTCACGTAACGCATATTCTTAGAGACTGTAAGATAGAGCTTGCTGGTCATACATTCACCATAGATCTCATGCCTGTTACACTAGGAAGTTTTGATGTGGTAGTAGGCATGGATTGGCTTTTCGATAAACAAGCGGAAGTCATATGCCACGAGAAGATCATACGGATTCCCATTGGTGAAGAAGTCCTTACGGTCAGAGGTGATAGGAGTGGTGTGGTGATAGGCATCATCTTGTTTATGAAAGCACAGAAGTTGTTACGAAAGGGTCGACTGGCCATATTAGCACTCGTCACAGATAAACAGGTCGAGGAAAAGAAGATAGAGGATATCCTCGTAGTTCGTGAGTTTCCTGAGGTGTTTCCGGAAGACCTGCCGGGATTACCGCCTCATCGTCAAGTTGAATTCCAGATTGAGTTGACTCCAGGAGCCGCTCCAATTGCGAGAGCACCGTACCGATTAGCTCCGAACGAACTGCAGGAATTATCCGCCCAACTACAAGAGTTGTTGGATAAAGGGTTCATCCGACCGACTCCGTCGCCCTGGGGAGCGCCAGTTCTATTTGTGAAGAAGAAGGATGGTACATTTCGAATGTGCATTGACTATAGGGAACTGAACAAGGTTACTATCAAGAATAGATATCCCTTACCTCGTATCGATGATTTGTTTGATCAACTGCAAGGATCAAGCTATTACTCTAAGGTTGATCTGAGGTCTGGGTATCATCAGCTGAGAGTTCGAGAAGAGGACATCTCGAAGACTGCTTTTCGTACATGATATGGTCACTATGAATTTTTGGTCATGTCATTTGGGTTGACGAATGCACCAGCAGTATTCATGGACCTCATGAATCGCGTGTGCAAACCCTATCTTGGTCAGTTTGTTATCGTCTTTATTGATGATATACTGATATACTCAAGGACCGAGGAAGAACATGGAGAGCACTTACGTTTGATCTTAGAATTACTTAGAAAGGAACAACTATACGCAAAGTTTTCTAAGTATGATTTCTAGATACGTGAGGTACAATTCTTAGGTCATATTGTCAACGAGAAGGGAATACATGTTGATCCTGCTAAGATTGAAGCGATAAAGAATTGGTCTGTTCCTAAGACACCAAGTGAGATACGACAAATCCTTGGATTAGCGGGATATTATCGACGATTCATTGAAGGATTCTCTAAGATTACACAACCTCTCACAGCCTTGACTCACAAGGGAACAACATACAAATGGGGTGAGAGTCAGGAATCTGCTTTTCAGTTGCTGAAACATAAATTGTGTAGCGCACCAATATTAGCGTTACCGGAGGGTAGTGATGACTTCGTAGTCTACTGCGACGCTTCTATTCAAGGACTTGGATGCGTCTTGATGCAGCGGGATAAAGTGATAGCTTACGCCTCTAGACAATTGAAGATTCATGAGAAGAACTATACCACCCATGACTTGGAACTGGGTGCGGTGGTGTTTGCCTTGAAGATCTGGAGACATTACTTGTACGGTACCAAATGCACCATCTACACCGATCACAAGAGTCTTCAGCACATCTTTGAGCAAAAGGAGTTGAACATGAGGCAAAGACGCTCGGTGGAATTGTTAAACCACTATGATTGTGCTATTAAGTACCACCCGGGAAAGCAAATGTAGTTGCTGATGCGTTGAGTAGAAAAGAGACTGTTAAACCTCGATGTGTGCGAGCTCTGCAACTAACGATTAGTACGCAATTACTTGAACAAATCCGAGAGGCTCAAACAGAAGCTTTGAAAGCAGAAAACATTGGGTCTGAATCGTTAAGGGGTATGGAAAAACAATTGGAAGTAAAAGCGGATGGAATTCGTTACTTCATGGATAGACTATGGGTACCTCTACATGGAAATCTGAGAGACTTGGTGATGAGTGAGGCTCACAAGTCCAAGTATTCTATACATCCTAGATCTGACAAGATGTACCATGATTTGAAGGCGCACTATTGGTGGCCTAACATGAAAGCAGATGTAGCTACTTATGTGAGCAAGTGTCTGACCTGCTCAAGGGTGGAAGTGGAGTATCAGAAACCATCTGGTCTACTACAACAACGCGAGATCCCTATGTGGAAGTGGGATCAAATATCAATGGATTTTATTACTAAGTTACCTCGTACTTCTACGGTTGTGATACAATATGGGTTATCGTGGACCGATTGACAAAATCTGCTCATTTCCTAGCGATAATGGAAACAGATAAGATGGAGAAATTAACCCGACTCTATTTAAGGAGATCGTTTCGAGGCATGGAGTACCAATGTCAATCATTTCTGATCGTGATTCTCGTTTCACATCACACTTCTGGCAGTCGTTGCAGAAAGCTTTAGGTACGCGATTGGATATGAGTACTGCTTATCATCCACAGACTGTTGGTCAAAGCGAGCGTACTATACAAACTTTGGAGGACATGTTACGTGCTTGTGTGATTGACTTCGAGAATAACTGGGAAGTTCACCTACCATTGGTGGAATTTTCTTACAACAACAGTTATCACACTAGCATAAAGGCAGCACCTTTTGAAGCTTTATATGCGAGAAAGTGTAGATCACCAGTTTGCTGGGCTGAAATTGGTGATAGTCAATTAACGGGTCCTGAGTTAGTACACGAGACTACTGAGAAGATTGTCCAGATAAGACACCGCATGGCTGCAGTGCGAGACAGACAGAAAAGCTATGCTGACAAACGACGAAAACCTTTGGAATTTCAGACAGGTGACAAGGTTTTACTAAAAGTCTCACCGTGGAAAGGCGTAGTTCGGTTTGGTAAGCGAGGAAAGCTAAATCCGAGATACGTTGGACCATTTGAGATAGTGGAAAGAGTAGGTCCAGTAGCTTATCGACTAGCCTTACCTGATTCATTTAGTGGAATCCATGATGTATTCCATGTTTCAAATCTAAAGAAATGTTTAACGGATGAAACTATGGTTGTACCGTTGGAAGAAGTTCAAGTAGACGAACAATTACGCTTCATTGAGGAACCTGTCGAAGTGATGGATCGTGAGGTGAAAACGCTTAAGCAAAGCAAGATACCCATTGTCAAAGTTCGTTGGAACTCGAGACGTGGACCAAAATTCACGTGGGAACGTGAAGACCAAATGAAGCTTAAGTACCCTCAGCTATTCGAAAGGACGATGCCAGCCGGCGAAGGTATTGATTAAATTTCGGGACGAAATTTCTTTCAACATGGGGATGATGTGACAACTCATCCAAAACTCATACGATTTCGATTTCCTTATGCCAATGCAGTAGACCAGTGATGGATCATTCACCATGTAACGTAATTTTCGGGACGAAAATTCTTTCAACATGGGGATAATGTGACATCTGGTAATTTTCCGTTACCAAACTCCGTTTGTTCCGTTAAGTCTTGCATACACGTGTCGTGCACACACACTAGTTGTCGTTGAACGTTGGTGACTTAACAATAATCAGTAATGTTAAATTAATGATAATTAAGCTATGCTTATGTGATTTAAATGTTAACTGTAATTTTATCGCGTAACGTGGAAACGTGTGTATTTACTTTGTAAATTTTGTAGCTTGTAAAGATAATACATATAATTGCTACTACTAGTTTATATGTTTATTATTCTAGTTAAAAACATTTTTAAAGGAGTGTGTAAAAGCTTAATTTTTATAAAATACAAATTATAAGGGTTAAAAGGGTAATTATGGATTATTAAATAAAATAAAATCAAAATCCTAACCCTAAACACCCCATCGGCCGCGACCTGCATTCTTCCCCCTCTTCCTTTGCGAAATTCGACCTAAACCAAGCAATAAACATCGATCTTGATTAGTTCCAAGTGGTTCAAACGTGTAGCAAGCATCAAACCTCGCCCAACACACGATTTAAAGGTTAGTCTTGTGCTCTTTTCACGTATTTTGATGTGGCCGAGGGTTATGGTTCGAATGTGATGATTGGATGTCGAATTCCTTAATGATTGTGGATGTTACTATGTTAGTTAGATTGAATGCATGCTAGTTAACGTTGATTATGCAAGAAAGTTTGGATTTTGGTTGTTTGTTCACATGATCATCTTTGGCCGAGAGTTTGAGGCGATTTTGGATCAAATTGGATGTTGAATGTTGGTTGTTTGATGTTGTAATGATGCTAGTTACGTTGTATGCATATTGGTTAACGTCGATTTTGCAAGAAAGCTATGATTTTGATACGTTGTTCATAGGTTACTAATAATAGTAACTTTATTTTGCATGAATTGATGATTTGATGATGTATGAATGTTATGGATGTGTTTGTGATGATGATTAGATGCTAAGTTGATGTTATGAACAATTTAAAACACAAGATGTCTTATAGTTCATACATTGCTAAAAATAGTAACTTTTGGTGTTGGACGTTGATGAATCATGATGATTAAGTGTTGTTGATCATGTCTTGATGTTGTTATGGACTTGAATTGTTATATAATTGATGAATTCATGAATGTAGTGTGAGTTTGATGAATTTGCGATGAACTTTCCCAAAAGGGAAACTTTAATTGTGCAAATCCTTGAATTGGATGATTTGAGCATGTTTGGGATATTAGGATCATGCTAGTGTGTTCATGGATGATTTTTAAGGTGATGAAATGTGTTGTTTAGGCTATAGGGATGTTGATTTGGTTTGTTATCTGTTTTGGCCTGTTGTGATTCGCATGACTTGTATGATATCTAGTTGTATGATGATCTAGGTAGTACGTGTGGATAATGAAGTGCTATATGTAATCAAGTGGTATGTTGATCATGTATGATATGCTGTTATGTTAGTATTAACGGGTTATCACCTATAATGTCACCAACGGGTCAAACGGGTCAACTGGGTCAAATGTGTCTTGTCTTTCTAAAACCTTAAGTTCCTTGGTTTGTAGAGCACTTAGGGTTTCATGTTGATTCTGTGTACACGTGCTTATGTACTCTTGTATTCTAGGTGACCTTTGAAGGTTGTCTTTCCTTCTTTCTTTCAAGTTAAGCTCTAAGTTAATTCTAGCGCGTATCAGGTGAGTTCTTGCCCCACTCATTTTACATAATCTCTTTTGGGGGAGGTAGCATACTGTTGATCACAAACGCTTTTATATATGAGTGTGTATAATATTGATATAGTGCTGTTTACCATGGAAAAGTCCTCACACTTTCGGATTGTTAATATTGACTAGCGGGGAAAATTTTGGGTAGTACTACTGGGTCTGACGAGCCCCACCTGTGCGACTCGAGGTCAAACGGGTGCAATTTTGTCCTAACATATATTCGTCACGACCTGGTAAGTCATGACGGGAGGCAACAAACGTGACACAGTCAGCTTCGATCGCGAAATCACTATGATTAATATTTTTATGTTAATAGACTAGCTATCTATTGCAATACACTACTTATCCTCTGGAAACTGTTGATTGGTTTTTATATTAACGCAAACTCTTGAACTCACCAACCATGTGTTGACTTGTTTAGTATGCTATTCTCAGGTTAAGGTTGCCAGTTGCCTAGGAGCACGCACACCAGCATCGTTGAGTTGTCTACATTTGTTTGTTTACAAATTTGGGATATTTTTTCATATAAACATTTGTGTTTGGGGCGCATATGTTTTGCGCATTCTCTTTACATACTACTTGTTTTGGGTTTTCTGGTTTTAAAACACTTCCGCAGTATTTTAAACGTTAACTCTGGTTTTGTTTATTAATCATATAGAGTCGTTCTTGGTAACTAATGACTGAGATCCTGGTATGTCACGCGCCTCGCGGTAAAACCCTGCACGCGGATTTTGAGGGTGTGACAATGACTGTTGTTGTTATGATTGTTGTTATTATTATTGTTATTGTTATGATTGTTGTTGTTGTTATTGTTGTTGTTACGATTGTTGTTGTTGTGATTGTTGTTGTTGTTATTGTTGTTGTTATGATTGTTGTTTTTATGATTATTGTTGTTATGATTGTTGGTGTTATAATTGTTGTTGTTGTTATTGTTGTAATTGTTATTGTTGTTGTTATGATTGTTGTTGTAGTTGTTATTGTTGTTATGATTGTTGTTGTTGTGATTGTTGTTATTATGATTGTTATTGTTATTATTGTTGTTGTTATTATTGTTGTTGTTTTGATTGTTGGTGTTATGATTGTTGTTGCTATGATTGTTGTTGTTATTATTGTTGTTTTTGTGATTGTTGTTTTTATGATTGTTGTTCTTGTTATTGTTGTTATTATGATTGTTGTTGTTATGATTGTTGTTGTTGTTATTGTGGTTGTTATGATTATTGTTGTTATGATTATTGTTGTTGTTATGAATGTTGTTGTTATTATTGTTGTTGTTATTATTGTTGTTGTTATTACTGTTGTTGTTATTACTATTGTTTTTATTATTGTTGTTCTTGTTTTTATTGTTGTTATGATTGTTGTTGTTATGATTGTTGTTGTTGTTATTGTGGTTGTTATGAGTGTTGTTGTTATGATTATTGTTGTTGTTATGAATGTTGTTGTTATTATTCTTGTTGTTATTATTGTTGTTGTTATTATTGTTGTTTGTATTACTGTTGTTTTTATTATTGTTGTTTTTATGATTGTTATTGTAATTATTGTTGTTGTTATTATTATTGTTGTTATGATTGTTGTTGTTATGATTGTTGTTGCTATGATTGTTGTTTTTTTTATTGTTGTTGTTATGATTGTTGTTGTTATGATTATTGTTATTATTATTGTTGTTGTTATGATTGTTGTTGTTGTTATTGTTGTTGTTGTTATTGTTGTTGTTATGATTGTTGTTGTTGTTGTTATTATTGTTGTTTTGATTCTTCTTGTTATGATTGTTGTTGTTGTGATTGTTATTGTTATGATTGTTGATGTTATGATTGTTGTTGTTATGATTGTTGTTGTTATGATTATTGTTGTTATGATTGTTGTTATTATTATTGTTGTTGTTATGATTGTTGTTGTTGTTATTGTTGTTGTTACGATTGTTGTTGTTATGATTGTTGTTGTTATTATTGTTGTTGTTATGATTGTTGTTGTTCTGATTATTGTTATGATTGTTGTTGTTATAATTATTGTTGTTTTTATTGTTGTTATTGTTATTGTTGTTGTTATGATTGTTGTTTTTGTTGTTGTTGTTATGATTGTTGTTGTTGTGATTGTTGTTATTATGATTGTTATATTATCGTTGTTGTTATTATTGTTGTTGTTATGATTGTTGTTGTTATGATTGTTGTTGCTATGATTGTTGTTTTTTTGATTGTTGTTGTTATGATTGTTGTTATTATTATTGTTGTTTTTATGATTGTTGTTGTTATTATTGTTGTTGTTATGATTGTTGCTGTTATGATTGTTGTTGTTGTTAATGTTGTTATTGTTATTGTTGTTGTTATGATTGTTGTTGTAGTAGTTGTTGTTGTTGTTATGATTGTTGTTGTTGTGATTGTTGTTATTATGATTGTTATTGTTATTATTGTTGTTGTTATTATTGTTGTTGTTATGATTGTTGGTGTTATGATTGTTGTTGCTATGATTGTTGTTGTTATAATTGTTGTTTTTGTGATTGTTGTTTTTATGATTGTTGTTCTTGTTATTGTTGTTGTTATGATTGTTGTTGTTATGATTGTTGTTGTTTTTATTGTGGTTATTATGATTGTTGTTGTTATGATTATTGTTGGTGTTATGAATGTTGTTGTTATTATTGTTGTTGTTATTATTGTTGTTGTTATTATTGTTGTTGTTATTACTGTTGTTGTTATTACTGTTGTTGTTATTATTGTTGTTGTTATTACTGTTGTTTTTATTATTGTCGTTCTTGTTATTGTTGTTGTTATGATTGTTGTTGTTATGATTGTTGTTGTTGTTATTATGGTTGCTATGATTGTTGTTGTTATGATTATTGTTGTTGTTATGAATGTTGTTGTTATTATTGTTGTTGTTATTATTCTTGTTGTTATTATTGTTGTTGTTATTATTATTGTTGTTATTACTGTTGTTTTTATTATTGTTGTTTTTATGATAGTTATTGTTATTATTGTTGTTGTTATTATTGTTGTTGTTATGATTGTTGTTGTTATGATTGTTGTTGCTATGATTGTTGTTTTTTTTATTGTTGTTGTTATGATTGTTGTTGTTATGATTGTTGTTATTATTATTGTTGTTGTTCTGATTGTTGTTGTTGTTATTATTGTTGTTGTTATTGTTGTTGTTGTTATTGTTGTTGTTATGATTGTTGTTGTTGTTGTTGTTGTTATTGTTGTTTTGATTCTTCTTGTTATGATTGTTGTTGTTATGATTGTTATTGTTATGATTGTTGTTGTTATGATTGTTGTTGTTATGATTGTTGTTATTATTATTGTTGTTGTTATGATTGTTGTTGTTGTTATTGTTGTTGTTACGATTGTTGTTGTTATGATTGTTTGTGACATCCGGTAATTTTCCGTTACCAAACTCCGTTAGTTCCGTTAAGTCTTGCATACACGTGTCGGGAGCACACACTAGTTGTCGTTGAACGTTGGTGACTTAATAATAATTAATATGTTAAACAATAATTACTATGTGATTATTAAGTTATGCTTATGTGATTTAAATGTTAACTGTAATTTTATCGCGTAACGTGAAAACGTGCATATTTATTTCGTGTGTTTTGTGATAAATGGGAATTATGCATGATTGTTATTTGTGATTAATAATAATTGTGTTTAGTAGTTAAAAACTATTTAAAAACTATTCAAAAGCTTAATTTTTATAAAATACAAATTATAAGGGTTAAAAGGGTAATTATGGATTATTTAATAAAAAAAATCAAAACTCTAACCCTAATCACCCTAATCGGCCGCGACTTGCACTCCCACTCCCTCTCCCCTTCGAATTCAGCCCAAGAACAAGCAATCACCTTCGAATTTGATCGATTACAAGGCATACAACAAGTTAGAATCATCAATTGCAAGCCATTACACATTTAAAGGTTAGATTTTTATATGATTTGATGATTGTTCATGATTGGCCGAAAGTTCCATGCGAATTCTGCAATTGATGGTCGATTGATGCTTGTTTGTTGTTGTTAATGTGTTTACTAGATAGATTACATGTTAATTAACGTCAAGTATGCAATAAAGGTTGGATTTTTACAAGTTTTTATGGAAATTACATTAGGGCCGAAACCCTAATTCGAAACTTGCAATTGGGGATCGATTTGTTGATGTTGGTTAGTGTTATTATGTTAGTTGGATTGTATATATGCTAGTTAACGTCGATTATGCAAGAAAGCTATGATTTTGATACATTGTTCATATGTTACTAATAATAGTAACTTTATTTTGCATGAATTGATGATTGGTTGATGTATGAATGTTATGGATGTGTTTGTGATGATGATTAGATGCTAGATGGTTGATATGAATGTTAGGAATTCAAGAATGCATGTTGTAGTTCATACATTGCTAAAAATAGTAACTTTTGGGTATGAAGTTGATGAATCATGATGATTAGGTGTTGTTGATCATGTTTAGATGTTGTCATGGACTTGAATTGGTATATAATTGATGAATTTATGAATGTTGTGTGAGTTTGATGAATTTGGGATGAACTTTCCCAAAAGGGAAACTTTAATTGTGCAAATCCTTGAATTGGATGATTTGAGCATGTTTGGGATATTAGGATCATGCTAGTGTGTTCATGGATGATTTCTAAGGTGATGAAATATGTTGTTTAGGCTATAGGGATGTTGATTTGGTTTGTTATCTGTTTTGGCCTGTTGTGATTCGCATGACTTGTGTGATATCTAGTTGCATGATGATCTAGGTAGTATATGTGGTTAATGAAGTGCTATATGTAATCAAGTTGTATGTGAACATGTATGACATGCTGTTGTGTTAGTATTAACAAGTTATCACCTATAATATCACCAACGGGTCAAACGGGTCAACTGGGTCAAATGTGTCTTGTCTTTCTAAAAACCTTGAGTTCCTTGGTTTGTAGAGCACTTAGGGTTTCATGTTGATTCTGTGTACACGTACTTATGTACTCTTGTGTTCTAGGTGACCTTTGAAGGTTGTCTTTTTCTTTCAAGTTAAGCCCTAAGTTAATTCTTGCGCGTATCAGGTGAGTTCTTGCCCCACTCATTTTACATAATCTCTTTTGGGGGAGATAGCATATTGTTGATCACAAACACTTTTATTTATGAGTGTGTATAATATTGATATAGTGTTGTTTACCATGGAAAGTCCTCACACTTTCGGATTGTTAATATTGAATAGCGGGGAAATCTTGGGTAGTACTACTGGGTCTGACGAGCCCCACCTGTGCGACTCGAGCTCAAACGGGTGCAATTTTTGTCCTAACATATATTCATCACGACCTGGTAAGTCGTGATGGGAGGCAACAAACGTAACACAGTCAGCTTCGATCGCGAAATCACTATGATTAATATTTTTATGTTAATAGACTAGCTATCTATTGCAATACACTACTTATGCTCTAGAAACTGTTGATTGGTTTATATTTTAACGCAAACTCTTGAACTCACCAACCATGTGTTGACTTGTTTAGTATGCTATTCTCAGGTTAAGGTTGCCAGTTGCCTAGGAGCACGCACACCAGCATCGTTGACTTGTCTACATTTGTTTGTTTACAAATTTGGGATTATTTTTATATTAAACATTTGTGTTTGGGGCGCGTATGTTTTGCGCATTCTCTTTACATACTACTTGTTTTGGGTTTTCTGTTTTAAAAACGCTTCCGCAGTATTTTAAACATTAACTTTGGTTTTGTTTATTTATCATATAGAGTCGTTCTTGGTAACTAATGACTGAGATCCTGGTATGTCACGCGCCTCGCGGTAAAAGCCCGCTCGCGGATTTTGAGGGTGTGACAGATTGGTATCAGAGCCATTGGTTATAGGGAACTAGGTTGCATACACATACTAGACTATAACCGCACAGTTGTTAGTTACTCATCGTTTACTCTCCTTACTGTATACTCATTGGCATACGCAACACGTACTTCGCAGCATGGTATCGTAGTCCAGAAATTTAGGCAAGAGACCTGCACGATCTGAGTCACCTCCTACTTCTCCCGTACCGGATAGGGGATTTAACTGGCCACGACATCCTTATCCTCCTGGCGAGATAGACTGGG
This sequence comes from Flaveria sonorensis, assembly GCA_025506505.1. NCBI lineage: Eukaryota > Viridiplantae > Streptophyta > Magnoliopsida > Asterales > Asteraceae > Flaveria > Flaveria sonorensis. The sequence continues at coordinate 29,285,775 of CM046423.1, read as the reverse complement.
ATCAGCCTTTCATACCTCCTGAGCTCGATCCTCCGCGTAACTGGGATTTCTACCCCACTTACATAAACCGTATGGCTTATAGAGAACGCGTACCACCAGTAGCACCTACACGACCTAGGACTAGGTCATCAACCTGATGGGTTTTTTACAAGTTTTAAGAAGGATGTTTAACCATTTAAACAACAAAACGCAGCGGATGTATGGAGTTTAAAACTTGTGTTATATTCTGAAAATAAACATTATATGTTTAAGAAAACAAACCCAAGAACAAGGATCATATATATGTGAAAAGAAATGCTATCAAAACCAACCATAGGATGTACATGAATACTACCTTTCTTGAACAAGCAAGTTGGATACGGATAAGAGGAGGAAGATGATGTTTCTTGAATGTCTAGTCTTCAAAAGAGAAGACCTCAAGCTTGTATACCCACAAACTCTTGCAAAGCACCAAACTTGTTAGGAAGTTAACACCCAAAGACTTCTCTTCCAAGCTTCTATGTCCGTGAAAGTGAAGAGAAAAATGGAGAAGAGAGAGTTCTTTGCATGTGTGTGAGAGAGAGTGAGGTTGAGTGTATCTTCCAAGGGATTAAAGTCTTGTATTAAAACAAGACAAGGAATCCCAAGAAAGGCAAGAAGGGCGGCCGAAAGTTCTATTCAAAATGGGTTCCCCCCATTTTGATATAACACCCTTTTAATTCATTTTAATCCTCATTAAGTTTATAATTAAACCAATTTTAATCTTATAACTTAAACACTCTCATATTTGATGTTATTTAACTTATTTAAACAACATTACAAATAATATCTCATGAACAAAATATCCATATAATTTGTTCTATCTCAAATGCAATAATTCAGAAAACCCATTTTCTAAATTGGTGTCATGATTTATTTGCTTGATCATGATCAACAATAAATGTTTAACGGTGTTTGCCTAGCTTGTTATTGGGTATGACCCGACTTGGATCATAACGTACTAACCACATCAATCTTGTATGTGTCTTGGGCATATAAGATCCAACAATCTTCCCACTTGCACAAGATTCATAGAAGATTGATGCAAGCAGTAAATACCGCCTAACAACGGTTTACTACCCTTAATACGTATGACTAAGTGCCATTCAATAACATCATCCCCTTCAAGTATCTTACTCGAAAATGTTTTAGGTGAAACAATCATCTATCCTTTTGTCACAGATGTCATGTTAAATCTTAGAGACACAGAATGATCATTCTCCATTGACTTAACTTTAGCAGGCCTTAGACATCTTACTCTCAACGAATAGAGGAACAAATCCCATCTTGATTACATACGTCTCTCACAATCACCTCGTGCTATACCTGAATTTAGTCTTATGTACTGCCATGTTTCAGAACAGCGAAGAACTAAGTCAAAGTATAATACCCGGTGAATATCAAGACCCAATATGTATCTCAGGTCAGAGGATACCAAATGATATTCGCCTTTACTCAAATTTACTTATGATCAATCAAGAAGATTCCATGTAGTAATATTTGAAATGCGGGTCAGTCCAATATTTATATCCCATAAATATCTATGAACTTTGGCAGCAACCCTTTGCTATATATTTCATCCAAATGAATATCTACCAATCCAAGTTCATAATAGTCTTACCCTCATACTTGTTCCCACAGGCATGAACGACTACGGACGTTTAGAGTAAATGATTTACTCATGGATTAAACATGCAAAATTGGAACATTAGTTGAAACATTATACCATATAATTCATTCAAGTAATAAAAGGTTCCAATATCCAAATACAAGATCACAAAATCAAATCCAGTCACTAGAATATCGAAGTCCCATGGCACAAGTATGACCCTCATGCTTTGCCTTTTCAAGAAGCTTCGTGAGTGGATCCGCAATGTTTTGATCCGTGTGAACTTTGCGAATACATATTTTTCCCTTTTCAACTTCATCCCTTATGTAGTTGAATCTCCGCTCAATGTGCCTAGTCTTTTGATGTGCACGGGGTTCCTTGATTTGAGCAATCGCACCCATTTATCACAAAGAATTTCTAGGGGGTCCTGAATGGAAGGGACAACCCCTAGATCGGCAATGAATTTCTTCAACCATGCAGCTTCTTGAGCTGCTAATGAAGCGGCGATGTATTCTGACTCTGTAGTTGATAATGCCACCACATCTTGTTTAGAGCTCTTCCAAGAGACTGCTCCTCCATTTAGGATGAAAATGTATCCCGATTGTGATCGTGAGTCATCCCGATCAGTTTGGAAACTCGCATCCGTGTAACCTTTTACCACGAGTTCCTCCTCACCAGATCCATAGATTAGGACATATCTTTAGTCCTCCTTAGGTACTTAAGTATGTTCTTAACAGCCATCCAATGACTATTTCCAGGATTTTGCTGGTATCGGCTTGTCATGCTCAAGGCGCATGACACGTCCGGCCTAGTGCATATCATTGCATACATGATGGATCCTATAGCAGATGCATACGGGATTCCCTTCATTTTATCTTGCTCATCCTTTGAGCTTGGACATTGAGTCGTACTCAATATCGTTCCTCTTTGAATAGGTACTGTACCTTTCTTAGAGTTCTCCATCTTGAACCTTTTCAAGATCTTGTCAATGTATGCACTTTGATTTAAACCTATCAACCGCCTCGATCTATCCCTATAGATCTTTATTCCCAAAATGTAGGCGGCTTCACCAAGATCCTTAATGGAAAAACAGCTTCCAAGCCAGGTTTTTATACCTTCCAAGGTTGGAATGTCATTTCCAAATAGTAGGATGTCATCGACATACAATACTAGGAAAGTGATGATGCTCCCACTAGCCTTTTTATACACACAAGCCTCATCAGCATTTTTGATGAACCCAAATTTAATTACCTCTCTCATCAAAACGGTGATTCCAACTTCTTGACGCTTGCTTCAATCCATAGATTGATTTCTTTAACTTGCATACTTTGTTAGGATGTTTTGGGTCGACAAAACCTTCAGGCTGAACCATATAGACATCTTCCTCAAGATATCCATTTAGAAAAGCGGTTTTGACATCCATTTGCCAAATCTCATAATCATAATGAGCAGCTATGGCAAATAATATCCTAATAGACTTTAGCATTGCAACAGGCGAAAAAGTCTCATCATAATCAACCCCTTGAGTTTGAGTGAAACCTTTTGCTACAAGTCTAGCTTTATAAGTATCCAAGTTTCCATGCATATCGGTTTTCTTCTTGAAAACCCACTTACTTCCAACTACCTTGGAGTTAAGAGGTGGTACAACCAAGTCCCACACTTGGTTGTCATACATGGATTGCATCTCAACATTCATGGCTTCAAGCCATTTGTCACAATCCAAATTGGACACTGCATCATGGTATGTGATTGGTTCATCGGAATCAACCACATAGCACCCATCCATGAAAAATCCATATCTTTCAGGTGGATTACTAGTTCTACCAGATTTGCGAACGTTTTGTGTGTGTTGATCAACCATTTGATCATTCTCAACATCCTCATGTTGAGTGCTAGTGTCAACCAAACGTGTATCGGGTTGTGGACCTTGATCCTCCTCAAGATCCACTGTTCTACTGCTAGCTCCTTCCATAAGGAACTTGGCTTCCAAGAACTCACCCTTCTTGGCAACAAACTCCTTTTGTTCCAATGGATCATAGAAATAATATCCCATAGAATCTCTAGGATATCCAATAAAAATACACTTAGTGGAACGTCTTTCTAACTTGTTTGAGGTGGGAGTCTTTACATAAGCCTCACATCCCCAAACCTTTAAATAATAGAGATGGAACCCTTCCATGCCATATTTCAAAAGGTGTCCTTTCCACTTTCTTGGTTGGGGCCATATTCAAAATACGGGCCGCAGAGAGCAAAGCAAAGCCCCAAAATGATAGAGGCAATGAGCTTCCAGCCATCATAGATCGAACCATATCTAATAGAGTTCGATTTCTCCCTCTCGGACACACCATTGTGTTGTGGTGTTCCAGGTGGAGATAGTTGTGAGATAATCCCACAACTTCTAAGATGATCTCTAAAAGCATCACTCAGGTATTCACCTCCTCTATCGGTGCGAAGAATTTTTATTGATTTGTTGAGTTGATTTTCTACTTCCTTTTGGAAGGTTTTGAACATTTCAAAAGCTTCATCTTTGTGTCTTAACAAGTACACATACCCATACCTACTATAGTCGTCGGTAAAGGTAATGAAGTATCTTTCATTATACCTAGTCATTGGCTTAAAAGGACCACATACATCCGAATGTATGATACCTAATAAATCTTTTGCCCTTTCGGTTTTGCCACTAAAAGGCGCCTTAGTCATTTTGCCTTGTAAACAAGATTCACATACATCAAATGAATCATATTCACTTGCTTTTAAAAGACCATTCTTTTGAAGAGTTTGTATGCGCTTCTTGTTTATATGACCAAGACGGCAATGCCAAAGATAGGTGTCACTCAAATCTAATTTGAGCTTCTTGGTGGTTGTTTGGTACAACGAGCTATCATATAATGTGTTTTCATGAACCAATTCATAAATACCATTAATAGGAGTAGCTTTAAAATAAAAGATGTTATTTAAAGAAACATGAATTTCATTTTCAATAAACATCAAAACATAACCATATTGTCTTAATTGTGCAACTGAAATAATGTTCCTAGTCAAACTAGGAGCATACAAAACATTGTTCAAAATTGCTTCCAAACCATTTGGAAGCTTCAGGATGTAGTCCCCTCGGGCTTCAACTTGAACTTTTGCCCCATTCCCCATGTAGAGGCTAACATCCCCTTTGTTGAAGTTTTTACTTCTTTTGAACCCCTGCAACAAATTGCAAATGTGAGTCCCACATCCGGTATCCAATACCCATGTGTTAGAGGATATTATATTTAGATCAATATGAATCATGAAAATTGTACCTGAGGTCTGCCCGGCATCCCTCTTTGCTTTCAACTCTTTGAGATGGACAGGACAATTTCTTGCCCAATGTCCAATCTCCCCACACTTAAAGCATGGGTCATCCGAAGCAACCTTTTGCTTCTTCTCCGCTGGTTTTGGTGGTGGCACTTTTACCACTCCCTTTCCCTTTCTCCCAACGTACCCTTTACCTTTGGCAACACTTGCCTTGGATGCGGGGTGAGGCCTCTTCTTGTTCCCACCTTCATTGATGGTGAGAACGGGTAAACTCCTTTTACCCATGGCCGCCTCGGCTGTCTTGAGCATAGAGTGAAGCTCAGTTATGTTCTTGTCCCAACCGTTCATGTTATAATTCATAACAAAATTGTCAAACCTTTTTGACAAAGAGTTGAGGATCAAATCCGTAGCCAACTCTTTCGAGACGGGACAATTCAGCCTTTCGAGGCGGTCTATGTGGCTCTTCATCTTAAGTACATAAGATGAGACCGATTGGGTATCATCCATACGACATGCATGGAGTGCTCGAACCGTTTCGAAGCGCTCTACCCTTGCTTGTTGTTGGAACGTTTCCTTCAACTGGGTTATCATGTCGTATGCTCCGTGATGTTCGTACTCCTTTTGGAGATCCGGAGTCATACTTGCCAACATGAGGCAAGACACTTGGACCGAGTCCTCAGTGTATTTCACCCAATTCAAGTAGGCCTCTTCATCTTCCTCATTGGGTTCATCGGGAATCGGATCGTCTAAGATATATGACCGTTTCTCTTGCTTGAGAACAATTCTCAAGTTTCGAAACCAATCAATGAAATTGTTATGGTTTAGACGCTCCTTTTGGAGAATGGTTCTTAGTGATAGGTTGTGAGCGGATGGAATATCATTATTTTCATTGTTGTTGGTGGCCATCTACAAAATTTAACAAGGTTCAATTTTAGTATTTACGATATTATCATTTTTAATTATAAATCTCTTTTATGTGTCATACACAAAATAAAATTCTAGAATCCAACGTCACATTTAAATAGTGGTTAGGTGATCTTTATCCCATTATTTAAATTAACAAGGTAGTCAACGTTTGACAATTGCAACCCTTTGCAACTTCTAGGGTATGGGATCGACTTAAACATCTTATGTATAGTCGGCATGTTAATCCCATCAACACCTTTTGTAAACCATATTGTAGGTGATCCATTTAACATGGTTTGCAAATCAAGTTACCCTACTTACACACACATGTGAGTTTACCAATATAAGTGGTTAGGTGATCTTTATCCCACAAATATGGCATTCCCACCTGAATCACTAGTTCCCTCAAAATGGTTAGGTGACCTTTATCCCATTAAGAGTTTTCAAGTGACTTAAGTGTTGTGTAAAAGGATGGTGATAAACTTGTTTTCAAAAGACATTTTAAGTTTTCATAATTCTAGTTTAGAAAACTCTATGTACCTTGCATTTGCATGCTTTCAAATACATGGTACCCTATGGTTCTTTTAATAAAACACCTTTTATTTAAAATCATTAATCCTTTTAATAACCTTTTATTAACCACTTAATGATTAAGAACCATTTATTTTCAGCTTGTTATGTTTATAAATTTGTTAGTTATGCATATCCATATATCAAACAACCAACATAAAACAAACAACCAAACAAGCACAACCATTCAATCATATGTGCATAACCATAGCCACTAAGGTGACCACACTTGTTTGCCATCACAAGTGTTGTCACTAGGTCTTTCCTAAGGGTTAATAATGACACATTAAAATGTGTCCAAGAACTCCCACTCGAATCCACATCCAAATGCTTCAAGTGTCCATGTCTTTTGAGTTCTTCCTTTGTATCTTTCCTTGAGTCTCCAACTTGTGCATCTTCTTTTACAAAATCATATCCTAATACAATTTTTCTAATAAAAGAAATGCACCTAATCTATTTATTACATAACCAATGAATAAATAAATTACAACCCAAAAGATACAAACACCAAAATTATTATTACAACCCTTTAATGAATAAAACTAAACATGACAATCACATTCATCCAAAACCAAAACACATTAGGTCAAGGCTATGTTATGCACCAAAATATGTATCAAATACAACATCCAAGAACAACCATGAACTCCCTTTTTAACCCTTAAAGTTTCGGCCAACATAACCCAAACTTGGGTTTAGTCCAACAAAAAATGTTGTTTTCTGTTTTTTGGTTGTTTAGTCCAGTCTTTTCCAACAAAACAACAACCACTTGATGTTAATCTTTCAAGGTTTATCTAAAGCATGTGAGATAAACTTTGAAAGATAAGGATTCATTTATCCATATCAAAACAGCCCCTAATGGGTTGAAAAAGTCCAACAAAAACTAACTTTTCTTGGACTTTTGAAGCAAGTCTTCCACAGAATAACCGGCTGAGATGCATTGATGGGTTGTTTACAAGTTTTAAGAAGGATGTTTAACCATTTAAACAACAAAACGCAGCGGATGTATGGAGTTTAAAACTGTGTTATATTCTGAAAATAAACATTTATATTCAAGAAAACAAACCCAAGAACAAGGCATATATATGTGAAAAGAAATGCTATCAAAACCAACCATAGGATGTACATGATACTACCTTTCTTGAACAAGCAAGTTGGATACGGATGAGAGAGGAAGATGTGTTCTTGAATGTCTAGTCTTCAAAGAGAAGACCTCAAGCTTGTATACCCCCAAACTCTTGCAAAGCACCAAACTTGTTAGGAAGTTAACACCAAAAGACTTCTCTTCCAAGCTTCTATGTCCGTGAAAGTAAAGAAAAAATGGAGAAGAGAGAGTTCTTTGCCTGTGTGTGTGAGAGAGAGTGAGGTTGAGTGTATCTTCCAAGGGATTAAAGTCTTGTATTAAAACAAAACAAGGAATCCCAAGAAAGGCAAGAAGGGCGGCCGAAAGTTCTATTCAAAATGGGTTCCCCCCATTTTGATAACCCTTTTAATTCATTTTAATCACTCATTAAGTTATATAATTAGACCAATTTTAATCTTATAACTTAAACACTCTCATATTTGATGTTATTTAACTTATTTAAACAACATTACAAATAAAATCTCATGAACAAAATATCCATATAATTTGTTCTATCTCAAATGCAATAATTCAGAAAACCCATTTTCTAAATTGGTGTCATGATTTATTTGCTTGATCATCAGATCAACAATAAATGTTTAACGTGGTGTGCCTAGCTTGTTATGGGTATGACCGACTTGGATCATAACGTACTAACCACATCAATCTTGTATGTGTCTTGGGCATATAAGATCCAACACAACCGCCTCTACTTTGCCTACACTTCCTACCTTGAGCATCCCTCTGGAGCAGGCATTTGCAGCTTTGGTAGCCACACTGGACACAGAGCGAAGCAGATTAGAGGACTCACTGATGAGAACTCTGCATTACGATCTGAGATGCGTCAGCTGCGTTACCAGGTAGATATGCTTCAGGAGCGACTTTCGATGGCCATTGGTGGACATCATACGTTGGCAGGAAACGTGGTAACACTTAGTGAGCGCATGGATGCACAAGATCACCATAACATAGTGATCGATGATAGGTTTGCTGATTTAGAGGCACAGCTAGCAGCACTTCAGATTGCTGAAGCCCCTGCACCTTTGGTGGACCCTGATGAGGAAGACCCAGAAGAAGAACCCGAGGAAGCCCCCGAAGAAGAACCAGTAGAGATGGATGAGGACAGTGATGGATCTGATGTACTGGACTGATTCCACTTTTAAATGACTTAGACTATGTAGTGTTTCTTTTCTTTGAAACCTATGTGTGAAGGGTTGTTTCCCACCCAACTGAAAAACATAAATTTTGACATTGATGGAATATTTTGTGACTCAATTTCAATTTATTTATCTTTGATTATTATTTCTGTTATAAATGTTGTGGTTGTGGTGAATGCATTATTTCTTATTGTTTACTGTACCTTGATGAGATTAATGTGTTGGATGTTAGTCATTATTGTAATTGTGTTTTAAGTTAAAGAAATATGGACGCACGTGGAAGAGGACGTGGGCGTGGTCGTGGACGTGGCGCCGGAGGCCATGGAGCCGGAGCCATAAACATGACGCCTGCGGAATTGGCGGCATTAATTAACTAACATGTTCAGGCGGCAGTGGCTGCTGCCCAACCGGGGCAACCAGCAGGTAAATGATAACAAGAGGTTAAACTGATTTTCCTAGTTATTTGTCTAGGATATATGACTAATGTTTGGGTTGTCAAAACAGGACCACCACCATGTACCTACAAGTCCTTCATGGACTGTAAACCCCATACCTACAGCGGGACGGAAGGAGCTGTAGGGCTTGTAAGGTGGTTTGAGAAGACAGAGTCTGTCTTCGGGAAATGCAACTGCCCGCCTACTGATCAAGTGAAGTATGCCACCGGGACATTGGAAGGCGCAGCACTTTCCTGGTGGAATGCTCAGGTACAAATCTGCTGGGTTCAAGCCATGGCCAATGAACTACCTTGGATGAGTTTAAGGGAATTATGACTGAAGAATACTGCCCCCAAAATGAAGTGCAGAAACTGGAGATTGAGTTCTGGCAACTCAAAATGCAAGGCTCAGAAATTGAAGCCTACACGACTCGTACTCATGAGTTAGCCACTATATGCCCAGGGATGGTGATGACATGCACAATGCAGTGTAGCATTATACGGGGATTGGTGCCCGAAATTCAAAGTATGGTAACTGCTTCTAACCCCACTACCATACAACAAGCTATCCGAACAACCACAGGCTGACTGACCAGGCAGTTGAGCAAGGACGGTTACCTAAACGGGGTACGGTGGCAAGCGTGCCCGACCAGAAACGCAAGTGGGATGGTTCAAGCAACAAGGGATTGTCATCCAGCAGCCAATCTCAATCTCAACAACAGCAGCAAAGTCAGCAACAGCAACGGAAGTTCGATAACAACCGAAGCTTCAACCAGGCGACTCCCTCAAAACAAGGACCCGTTGGGTATGGTGGAAGACTGCCGAAGTGCAACTGGTGTAACTACCCACCATGTGGGTCGGTGATAACTTCAAGTGTCAACGTTGTGGGAAGATTGGTCATGCAGCCAAAGCCTGTCACGGTGAACTGATGAAGAAGTCTCAACAATCACAAGAAACTCTCCGAAAGGTGTTTTTGAGTGCGGAAAAGAAGGCCATTACAAACGCAACTGTCCCCAGCTTAAGAGGAATGGTATGTAACAACAACAATGGGAACAATAACAATAATAACAATGGCAACAACAATAACAACAACAATGGTAATGGCAACAACAATGGTGGAAACAATAATGGAGCCAAAGGAAGAGCCTTCGTCATTGGCTCAGGTGAGGCTCTAAACGATCCTACAACAGTAACTGGTAAATTTTCGGTTAATGGTTGTTTTGCTACCGTATTATTCGATACCGGAGCCGATAGAAGTTTCATGTCCACTAGGTTCTGTAGTCTTTTAAGTGATATTCCCTCAGCCTTAGACTCTAAATACACCGTGGAGTTAGCTAACGGCACACAGATTCACATAACGCATATTCTTAGAGACTGCAAGATAGAGCTTGCTGGTCATACATTCACCATAGATCTCATGCCTGTTACGTTAGGAAGCTTTGATGTGGTAGTAGGCATGGATTGGCTTTCCGATAAACAAGCGGAAGTCATATGCACGAGAAGATCATACGGATTCCCATTGGTGAAGAAGTCCTTACGGTCAGAGGTGATAGGAGTGGTGCGGTGATAGGCATCATCTCGTTTATGAAAGCACAGAAGTTGTTACGAAAGGGTCGACTGGCCATATTAGCACTCGTCACAGATAAACAGTCGAGGAAAAGAAGATAGAGGATATCCCCGTAGTTCGTGAGTTTCCTGAGGTGTTTCTTGAAGACCTTCCTGGATTACCGCCTCATCGTCATCGTCAAGTTGAATTCCAGATTGAGTTGACTCCAGGAGCCGCTCCAATTGCGAGAGCACCGTACCGTACCAGTTAGCTCTGAATGAACTGCAGGAATTATCTGCCAAACTACAAGAGTTGTTGGATAAAGGGTTCATCCGACCGAGTTCGTCGCCCTGGGGAGCGCCAGTTCTATTTGTGAAGAAGAAGGATGGTACATTTCGAATGTGCATTGACTATAGGAAACTGAACAAGGTTACTATCAAGAATAGATATCCCTTACCTCGTATCGATGATTTGTTTGATCAACTGCAAGGATCAAGCTATTACTCTAAGATTGATCTGAGGTCTGGGTATCATCAGCTGAGAGTTCGAGAAGAGGACATCTCGAAGACTGCTTTCCGTACACGATATGGTCACTATGAATTTTTGGTCATGCCATTTGGGTTGACGAATGCACCAGCTGTATTCATGGACCTTATGATTCGCGTGTGCAAACCCTATCTTGATCAGTTTGTTATCGTCTTTATTGATGACATACTGATATACACAAGGACCGAGGAAGAACATGAGAAGCACTTACGTTTAATCTTAGAATTACTTAGAAAGGAACAACTGTACGCATAGTTTTCTAAGTGTGATTTCTGGATACGTGAGGTACAATTCTTGGGTCATATTGTCAACGAGAAGGGAATACATGTTGATCCTGCTAAGATTGAAGCGATAAAGAATTGGTCTGTTCCTAAGACACCAAGTGAGATACGACAATTCCTTGGATTAGCGGGATATTATCGACGATTCATTGAAGGATTCTCTAAGATTGCATAACCTCTCACAGCCTTGACTCACAAGGGAACGACGTACAAATGGGGTGAGAGTCAGGAATCTGCTTTTCAGTTGCTGAAACATAAATTGTGTAGCGCACCAATATTAGCGTTACCGGATGGTAGTGATGACTTCGTAGTCTACTGCGATGCGTCTATTCAAGGACTTGGATGTGTCCTGATGTAGCGGGATAAAGTGATAGCTTACGCCTTGAGACAGTTGAAGATTCATGAGAAGAACTATACCATCCATGACTTGGAACTGGGTGCGGTAGTTTTTGCCTTAAAGATCTGGAGACATTACTTGTACGGTACCAAATGCACCATCTACACCTTTCACAAGAGTCTTCAGCACATCTTTGAGTAAAAGGAGTTGAACATGAGGCAAAGACGCTGGGTGGAATTGTTAAACGACTATGATTGTGATATTAAGTACCACCCGGGGAAAGCAAATGTAGTTGCTGATGCGTTGAGTAGAAAAGAGACTGCTAAACCTCGACGTGTGCGAGCTCTGCAACTAACGATTAGTACGCAATTACCTGAACAAATCCGAGAGGCTCAAACAGAAGCTTTGAAAACAGAAAACATTGGGTCTGAATCATTAAGGGGTATGGAAAAACAATTGGAAGTAAAAGCGGATGGAATTTGTTACTTCATGGATAGACTATGGGTACCTCTACATGGAAATCTGAGAGACTTGGTGATGAGTGAGGCTCACATGTCCAAGTATTCTATACATCCTGGATCTGACAAGATGTACCACGATTTGAAGGCGCACTATTGGTGGCCTAACATGAAAGCAGATGTAGCTACTTATGTGAGTAAGTGTCTGACCTGCTCGAAGGTGAAAGTGGAGTATCAGAAACCATCTGGTTTACTACAACAACCCGAGATCCCTATGTGGAAGTGGGATCAAATATCAATGGATTTTATAACTAAGTTACCTCGCACTTCTACTGGTTGTGATACAATATGGGTTATCGTGGACCGATTAACAAAATCTGCTCATTTCCTAGCGATAAAGGAAATAGATAAGATGGAGAAGTTAACCCGACTTTATCTGAAGGAGATCGTTTCGAGGCATGGAGTACCGATCTCAATCATTTCTATTCGCGATTCTCGTTTCACATCACACTTCTGGCAGTCGTTGCAGAAAGCTTTAGGTACGCGATTGGATATGAGTACTGCTTATCATCCACAGACTGATGGTCAAAGCGAGCGTACTATACAGACTTTGGAGGACATGTTACGTGCTTGTGTAATTGACTTCGGGAATAACTGGGAAGTTCACCTACCATTGGTGGAATTTTCTTACAACAATAGTTATCACACTAGCATAAAGGTAGCACCTTTTGAAGCTTTATATGGGAGAAGGGAGTCGAGATCGCCAGTTTGCTGGGCTGAAATTGGTGATAGTCAGTTAACGGGTCCTGAGTTAGTACACGAGACAACTGAGAAGATTGTCCAAATAAGAACCGCATGGCCGCAGCGCGAGACAGACAGAAAAGCTATGCTGACAAACGACGAAAACCTTTGGAATTTCAGACAGGTGACAAAGTTTTATTGAAAGTCTCACCGTGGAAAGGCGTAGTTCGGTTTGGTAAGCGAGGAAAGCTAAATCCGAGATACGTTGGACCATTTGAGATAGTGGAAAGAATTGGTCCAGTAGCTTATCGACTAGCCTTACCTGATTCATTGAGTGGAATCCATGATGTATTCCATGTTTCAAATCTAAAGAAATGATTAACGGATGAAACGATGGTTGTAACCGCTGGAAGAAAGTTCTAGTAGATGAACATTACGTTTCATTGAGGAACCTGTCGAAGTGATGGATCGTGAGGTGAAAAACGCTTAAGCAAGCCAGATACCCATCGTCAAGTTCGTTGGAACTCGGACGTGGACCAGAATCAGGTGGGAACGTGAAGATCAAAGAAGCTTAAGTACCCTTAGCTATTCGAAAGGACGATGCCAGCCGGCGAAGGTATTGATTAAATTTCGGGACGAAATTTCTTTCAACATGGGGATGAAGTGACAACTCATCCAAAACTCACACGATTTCGATTTCCTTGTGCCAATGCCAGTAGACCAGTGATGGAACACTCACCATGTAACGCAAGTTTCGGGACGAAAATTCTTTCAACATGGGGATAATGTGACATCCGGTAATTTTCCGTTACCAAACCCCGTTAGTTCCGTTAAGTCTTGCATACACGTGTCGGGAGCACACACTAGTTGTCGTTGAACGTTGGTGACTTAATAATAATTATAATGTTAAACAAATAATTACTATGTGATTATTAAGTTATGCTTATGTGATTTAATGTTAACTGTAATTTTATCGCGTAACGTGAAAACGTGCATATTTATTTCGTGTGTTTTGTGATAAATGGGAATTATGCATGATTGTTATTGTGTGATTAATAATAATTGTGTTTAGTAGTTAAAAACTATTCAAAAAGCTTAATTTTTATAAAATACAAATTATAAGGGTTAAAAGGGTAATTATGGATTATTTAATAAAAAAAAATCAAAACTCTAACCCTAATCGGCCGCGACTTGCACTCCACTCCCTCTCCTCTTCGAATTCAGCCCAAGAAAAGCAATCACCTTCGAATTTGATCGATTACAAGGCATACAACAAGTTAGAATCATCATTGCAAGCCATTACACTTTAAAGGTTAGATTTTTATATGATTTGATGATTGTTCATGATTGGCCGAAAGTTCCATGCGAATTCTACAATTGATGGTCGATTGATGCTTGTTTGTAGTTGTTAATGTGTTTACTAGATAGATTACATGTTAATTAACGTCAAGTATGCAATAAAGGTTGGATTTTTACAAGTTTTTATGGAAATTACATTAGGGCCGAAACCCTAATTCGAAACTTGCAATTGGGGATCGATTTGTTGATGTTGGTTAGTGTTATTATGTTAGTTGATTGTATATATGCTAGTTACGCGTCGATTATGCAAGAAAGCTATGATTTTGATACATTGTTCATAGGTTACTAATAAGTAACTTTATTTTGCATGAATTGATGATTGGTTGATGTATGAATGTTATGGATGTGTTTGTGATGATGATTAGATGCTAGATGGTTGATATGATGTTAGGATTCAAGAATGCATGTTGTAGTTCATACATTGCTAAAAATAGTAACTTCTGGTATGAAAGTTGATGAATCATGATGATTAGGTGTTGTTGATCATGTTTAGATGTTGTCATGGACTTGAATTGGTATATAATTGATGAATTTATGAATGTTGTGTGACTTTGATGAATTCGGGATGAACTTTCCCAAAAGGGAAACTTTAATTGTGCAAATCCTTGAATTGGATGATTTGAGCATGTTTGGGATATTAGGATCATGCTAGTATGTTCATGGATGATTTCTAAGGTGATGAAATGTGTTGTTTAGGCTATAGGGATGTTGATTTGGTTTGTTATCTGTTTTGGCCTATTGTGATTCGCATGACTTGTGTGATATCTAGTTGCATGATGATCTAGGTAGTATATGTGGTTAATGAAGTGCTATATGTAATCAAGTTGTATATGAACATGTATGACATGCTGTTGTGTTAGTATTAACGAGTTATCACCTATAATGTCACCAACGGGTCAAACGGGTAAACTGGGTCAAATGTGTCTTGTCTTTCTAAAAACCTTGAGTTCCTTGGTTTGTAGAGCACTTAGGGTTTCATGTTGATTCTGTGTACACGTACTTATGTACTCTTGTGTTCTAGGTGACCTTTGAAGGTTGTCTTTTTCTTTCAAGTTAAGCCCTAAGTTGATTCTTGCGCGTATTAGGTGAGTTCTTGCCCCACTCATTTTACATAATCTCTTTTGGGGGAGATAGCATACTGTTGATCACAAACGCTTTTATTTATGAGTGTGTATAATATTGATATAGTGTTGTTTACCATGGAAAGTCCTCACACTTTCGGATTGTTAATATTGAATAGCGGGGAAATCTTGGGTAGTAGTACTGGGTCTGACGAGCCCCACCTGTGCGACTCGAGGTCAAACGGGTGCAATTTTTGTCCTAACATATATTCGTCACGACCTGGTAAGTCATGACGGGAGGCAACAAATGTAACACAGTCAGCTTCGATCACGAAATCACTATGATTAATTTTTTATGTTAATAGACTAGCTATCTATTGGCAATACACTACTTATACTCTGGAAACTGTTGATTGGTTTATATTTAACGCAAACTCTTGAACTCACCAACATGTGTTGACTTGTTTAGTATGTTATTCTCTCAGGTTAAGGCTGCCAGCTGCCTAGGAGCACGCACACCCAGCATCGTTGAGTTGTCTACATTGTTTTGTTTACAAATTTGGGATTATTTTTATATTAAACATTTATGTTTGGTGGCGCGTATGTTTTGTGCGCATTCTCCTTACATACTACTTGTTTTGGGTTTTCTGTTTTAAAAACGCTTCCACAGTATTTTAAACGTTAACTCTGGTTTTGTTTATTTATCATATAGAGTCGTTCTTGGTAACTAATGACTGAGATCCTGGTATGTCACGCGCCTCGCGGTAAAATCCCGCCCGCGGATTTTGAGGGTGTGACATTGTTGTTGTTGTTATTGTTGTTGTTATGAATGTTGTTGTTCTGATTATTGTTGTTATGATTGTTGTTGTTATAATTGTTGTTGTTTTTATTGTTGTTATTGTTATTGTTGTTGTTATGATTGTTGTTTTTGTAGTTGTTGTTATGATTGTTGTTGTTGTGATTGTTGTTATTATGATTGTTATATTATCGTTGTTGTTATTATTGTTGTTGTTATGATTGTTGTTGTTATGATTGTTGTTGCTATGATTGTTGTTTTTTTGATTGTTGTTGTTAAGATTGTTGTTATTATTATTATTGTTTTTATGATTGTTGTCCTTGTTATTGTTGTTGTTATGATTGTTGCTGTTATGATTGTTGTTGTTGTTATTGTGGTTGTTATGATTGTTGTTGTTATGATTATTGTTATTGTTATGAATGTTGTTATTATTGTTGTTGTTATTATTGTTGTTGTTATTATTGTTGTTGTTATTACTGTTGTTTTTATTATTTTTGTTTTTATTATTGTTGTTGTTATTATTGTTGTTGTTATTATTGTTGTTATGATTGTTGTTGTTATTATTATTGTTGTTATGATTGTTGTTGTTATGATTGTTGTGGTTATGATTGTTGTTATTATTATTGTTGTTGTTATGATTGTTGTTGTTGTTATTGTTGTTGTTATGATTGTTGTTGTTATGATTGTTGTTGTTGTTATTGTTGTTGTTATGATTGTTGTTGTTATGATTTTTATTGTTATGATTGTTGTTGTTATGATTGTTGTTGTTATTGTTGTTGTTGTTATGATTGTTGTTGTTGTGATTGTTGTTATTATGATTGTTATTGTTATTATTGTTGTTGTTATGATTGTTGTTGTTATTATTGTTGTTGCTATGATTGTTGTTTTTTTGATTGTTGTTGTTATGATTGTTGTTGTTATGATTGTTGTTATTATTATTGCTTGTTGTTATGATTGTTGTTGTTGTTATTATTGTTGTTATGATTCTTCTTGTTATGATTGTTGTTGTTGTGATTGTTGTTATTATGATTGTTATTGTTATTATTGTTGTTGTTATTATTGTTGTTGTTATGATTGTTGTTGTTATGATTGTTGTTGCTATGATTGTTGTTTTTTTGATTGTTGTTGTTATGATTCTTGTTGTTATGATTGTTGTTATTATTATTATTGTTGTTATGATTGTTGTTGTCGTTGTTATTATTGTTGTTATGATTCTTCTTGTTATGATTGTTGTTGTTATGATTCTTCTTGTTATGATTGTTGTTGTTATGATCGTTATTGTTATGATTGTTCTTGTTGTTATTGTTGTTGTTATGATTGTTGTTGTTATGACTGTTGTTGTTATGATTGTTGTTATTATTATTGTTGTTGTTATGATTGTTGTTGTGTTGTTATTGTTGTTGTTACGATTGTTGTTGTTGTGATTGTTGTTGTGTTGTAGTTATTGTTGTTGTTATGATGTGTTGTTTTATTGATTATTGTTGTTATGATTGTTGGTGTTATAATTGTTGTTGTTGTTATTGTTGTTATTGTTATTGTTGTTGTTATGATTGTTGTTGTAGTTGTTATGATTGTTGTTGTTGTGATTGTTGTTATTATGATTGTTATTGTTATTATTGTTGTTGTTATTATTGTTGTTGTTATGATTGTTGGTGTTATGATTGTTGTTGCTATGATTGTTGTTGTTATATTGTTGTTTTTTGTGATTGTTGTTTTTATGATTGTTGTTTCTTGTATATGTTGTTGTTATGATTGTTGTTGTTATGATTGTTGTGGTTGTTATTGTGGTTGTTATGATTGTTGTTGTTATGATTATTGTTGTTGTTATGAATGTTGTTGTTATTATTGTTGTTGTTATTATTGTTGTTGTTATTATTGTTGTAGTTATTACTGTTGTTTTTATTATTGTTGTTCTTGTTATTGTTGTTGTTATGATTGTTGTTGTTATGATTGTTATTGTTGTTATTGTGGTTGTTATGATTGTTGTTGTTATGATTATTGTTGTTGTTATGAATGTTGTTGTTATTATTCTTGTTGTTATTATTCTTGTTGTTATTATTGTTGTTGTTGTTACTGTTGTTTTTATTATTGTTGTTTTTATGACTGTTATTGTTATTATTGTTATTGTTATTATTGTTGTTGTTATGATTGTCGTTGTTATGATTGTTGTTGCTATGATTGTTGTTGTTTTGATTGTTGTTGTTATGATTGTTGTTGTTATGATTGTTGTTATTATTATTGTTGTTGTTATGATTGTTGATGTTATGATTGTTGTTGTTATTATTATTGTTTTTATTATTGTTGTTGTTATTATTGTTGTTTTTATGAATGTTGTTATTATGATTGTTATTGTTATGATTGTTGTTGTTATGATTGTTGTTTTTATGATTATTGTTGTGATTATTGTTGCTGTTATTATGTTGTTGTTATTATTGTTGTTTTTATTATTCTTGTTGTTATTATTGTTACTGTTATTATTGTTGTTGTTATGATTGCTGTTGTTATTATTGTTGTTGTTATGATTGTTGTTGTTGTGATTGTTGTTGTTGTTATTGTTGTTGTTGTTATTGTTGTTGTTATGATTGTTGTTGTTGTTATTGTTGTTTTTATGATTGTTGTTCTTGTTATTGTTGTTGTTATGATTGTTGTTGTTATGATTGTTGTGGTTGTTATTGTGGTTGTTATGATTGTTGTTGTTATGATTATTGTTGTTGTTATGAATGTTGTTGTTATTATTGTTGTTGTTATTATTGTTGTAGTTATTACTGTTGTTTTATTATTGTTGTTCTTGTTATTGTTGTTGTTATGATTGTTGTTGTATGATTGTTGTTGTTGTTATTGTGGTTGTTATGATTGTTGTTGTTATGATTATTGTTGTTGTTATGATGTTGTTGTTATTATTCTTGTTGTTATTATTCTTGTTGTTATTATTGTTGTTGTTATTATTGTTGTTGTTGTTACTGTTGTGTTTTTATTATTTTGTTTTTATGACTGTTATTGTTATTATTGTTGTTGTTATTATTGTTGTTGTTATGATTGTTGTTGTTGCTATGATTGTTGTTTTTTTTTGATTGTTGTTGTTATGGTTTTGTTGTTGTTATGATTTGTTGTAATTATTATTGTTGTTGTTATGATTGTTGTTGTTGTTATTGTTGTTGTTGTATGTTGTTTGTTATTGTTGGTGTTATGATTGTTGTTGTTGTTGTTATTATTGTTCTTTTGATTCTTCTTGTTATGATTGTTGTTGTTATGATTGTTATTGTTATGATTGTTTTTGTTATGATTGTTGTTGTTATGATTGTTGTTGTTATGATTGTTGTTGTTATGATTGTTGTTATTATTATTGTTGTTGTTATGATTGTTGTTGTTGTTGTTACGATTGTTGTTGTTATGATTGTTGTTGTTGTTATTGTTGTTGTTATGATTGTTGTTGTTCTGATTCTTGTTATGATTGTTGTTGTTATAATTATTGTTGTTTTTATTGTTGTTATTGTTATTGTTGTTGTTATGATTGTTGTTTTTGTTGTTGTTGTTATGATTGTTGTTGATGTGATTGTTGTTATATGATTGTTATATTATTGTTGTTGTTATTATTGTTGTTGTTATGATTGTTGTTGTTATGATTGTTGTTTGCTATGATTGTTGTTTTTTTGTGTTGTTGTTGTTATGATTGTTGTTATATTATGTGTTGTTTTTATGATTGTTGTTCTTGTTATTGTTGTTGTTATGATTGTTGCTGTTATGATTGTTGTTGTTGTTATTGTTGTTATTGTTATTGTTGTTGTTATGATTGTTGTTGTAGTTGTTGTTGTTGTTATGATTGTTGTTGTTGTGATTGTTGTTATTATGATTGTTATTGTTATTATTGTTGTTGCTATGATTGTTGTTATTATGTTGTTGTTTTGTGATTGTTGTTTTTATGATTGTTGTTCTTGTTATTGTTGTTGTTATGATTGTTATTATTATGATTGTTGTTATTGTTAATGTGGTTGTTATGATTGTTGTTGTTATGATTATTGTGTTGTTATGAATGTTGTTGTTATATTGTTGTTGTTAATATTTGTTGTTGTTATTACTGTTGTTGTTATTACTGTTGTTGTTTATTATTGTTGTTCTTGTTGTTGTTGTTGTGTTATGATTGTTGTTGTTATGATTGTTGTTGTTGTTATTGTGG
>CM046423.1:29165751-29265272 GCA_025506505.1 Flaveria sonorensis | reverse complement strand
GTTGTTGTTATTATTTTTGTTTTGATTCTTCTTGTTATGATTGTTGTTGTTATGATTGTTGTTGTTATGATTGTTGTTGTTGTTATTGTGGTTGTTATGATTATGTTTGTTATGATTATTGTTGTTGTTATGAATGTTGTTGTTATTATTGTTGTTGTTATTATTGTTGTTGTTATTATTGTTGTTGTTAATACTGTTGTTGTTATTACTGTTGTTTTTATTATTGTTGTTCTTGTTATTGTTGTTGTTATGATTGTTGTTGTTATGATTGTTGTTATTGTTATTGTGGTCGTTATGATTATTGTTGTTGTTATGAATGTTGTTGTTATTATTCTTGTTGTTATTATTCTTGTTGTTATTATTGTTGTTGGTATTATTGTTGTTGTTGTTACTGATGTTTTTATTATTGTTGTTTTTATGATAGTTATTGTTATTATTGTTGTTGTTATTATTGTTGTTGTTATGATTGTTGTTGTTATGATTGTTGTTGCTATGATTGTTGTTTTTTTTATTGTTGTTGTTATGATTGTTGTTGTTATGATTGTTGTATTATTATTGTTGTTTTTATGATTGTTTTGTGTTGTTATTGTTGTTTTGTTTTACGATTGTTGTTGTTGTGATTGTTGTTTGTTGTTATTGTTGTTTGTTATGATTGTTGTTGTTATGATTATTGTTGTTATGATTTTTGGTGTTATAATTGTTGTTGTTGTTATTGTTGTTATTTTTATTGTTGTTGTTATGATTGTTGTTGTTGTTGTTGTTATGATTGTTGTTTTTGTGATTGTTGTTATTATGATTGTTATTGTTATTATTGTTGTTGTTATTATTGTTGTTGCTATGATTGTTTTTTTTTTGATTGTTGTTGTTATGATTCTTGTTGTTATGATTGTTGTTATTTTTATTGTTGTTATTATGATTGTTGTTGTTGTTATTATTGTTGTTATGATTCTTCTTGTTATGATGTTGTTATGATTGTTATTGTTATGATTGTTCTTGTTGTTATTGTTGTTGTTATGATTGTTGTTGTCATGACTATTGTTGTTATGATTGTTGTGATTATTATTGTTGTTGTTATGATTGTTGTTGTTGTTATTGTGGTTGTTACGATTGTTGTTGTTGTGATTGTTGTTGTTGTTATTGTTGTTGTTATTGTTGTTGTTATGATTGTTGTTTTTGTTGTTGTTGTTATGATTGTTGTTGTGGTTATTATTGTTGTTGTTATTGTTGTTGTTATGATTGTTGTTGTTGTTGTTGTTATTATTGTTGTTTTGATTCTTCTTGTTATGATTGTTGTTGTTATGATTGTTGTTCTTATGATTGTTGTTGTTGTTATTGTGGTGGTTACGATTATTGTTGTTATGATTATTGTTGTTGTTATGAATGTTGTTGTTATGAATGTTGTTGTTATTATTGTTGTTGTTATTATTGTTGTTGTTATTATTGTTGTTGTTATTACTGTTGTTGTTATTACTATTGTCTTTATTATTGTTGTTCTTGTTATTGTTGTTGTTATGATTGTTGTTATTGTTATTGTGGTCGTTATGATTATTGTTGTTGTTATGAATGTTGTTGTTATTATTCTTGTTGTTATTATTCTTGTTGTTATTATTGTTGTTGGTATTATTGTTGTTGTTGTTACTGATGTTTTTATTATTGTTGTTTTTATGATTGTTATTGTTATTATTGTTGTTTTTATTATTGTTGTTGTTATGATTGTTGTTGTTATGATTGTTGTTGCTATGATTGTTGTTTTTTTTATTGTTGTTGTTATGATTGTTGTTGTTATGATTGTTGTTATTATTATTGTTGTTGTTATGATTGTTGTTGTTGTTATTGTTGTTGTTACGATTGTTGTTGTTGTGATTGTTGTTGATGTTATTGTTGTTGTTATGATTGTTGTTGTTATGATTATTGTTGTTATGATTTTTGGTGTTATAATTGTTGTTGTTGTTATTGTTGTTATTTTTGTTGTTGTTGTTATGATTGTTGTTGTTGTTGTTGTTGTTATGATTGTTGTTTTTGTGATTGTTGTTATTATGATTGTTATTGTTATTATTGTTGTTCTTATTATTGTTGTTGTTATGATTGTTGTTGTTATTATTGTTGTTGCTATGATTGTTGTTTTTTTTATTGTTGTTGTTATGATTCTTGTTGTTATAATTGTTGTTATTTTTATTGTTGTTGTTATGATTGTTGTTGTTGTTATTATTGTTGTTATGATTCTTCTTGTTATGATGTTGTTATGATTGTTATTGTTATGATTGTTCTTGTTGTTATTGTTGTTGTTATGATTGTTGTTGTCATGACTATTGTTGTTATGATTGTTGTTATTATTATTGTTGTTGTTATGATTGTTGTTGTTGTTATTGTTGTTGTTACGATTGTTGTTGTTGTGATTGTTGTTGTTGTTATTGTTGTTGTTATGATTGTTGTTGTTATGATTATTGTTGTTATGATTGTTGGTGTTATAATTGTTGTTGTTATTATTGTTGTTATTGTTATTGTTGTTGTTATGATTGTTGTTGTTGTTGTTGTTATGATTGTTGTTGTTGTGATTGTTGTTATTATGATTGTTATTGTTATTATTGTTGTTGTTATTATTGTTGTTGTTATGATTGTTGGTGTTATGATTGTTGTGTTTTTGATTGTTGTTGGTATGATTGTTGTTGTTACTATTGTTGTTTTTGTGATTGTTGTTTTTATGATTGTTGTTCTTGTTATTGTTGTTGTTATGATTGTTGTTGTTATGATTGTTGTTGTTGTTATTGTGTTTGTTATGATTGTTGTTGTTATGATTATTGTTGTTGTTATGAATGTTGTTGTTATTATTGTTGTTGTTATGAATTTTGTTGTTATTATTGTTGTTGTTATTATTGTTGTTGTTATTATTGTTGTTGTTATTACTGATGTTGTTATTACTGTTGTTTTTATTATTGTTTTCTTGTTATTGTTGTTGTTATGATTGTTGTTGTTGTTATTATGGTTGTTATGATTGTTGTTGTTATGATTATTGTTGTTGTTATGAATGTTGTTGTTATTATTCTTGTTGTTATTATTCTTGTTGTTATTATTATTGTTGTTATTATTGTTGTTGTTGTTACTGTTGTTTTTATTACTGTTGTTTTTATGATTGTTATTGTTATTATTGTTGTTGTTATTATTGTCGTTGTTATGATTGTTGTTGTTATGATTGTTGTTGCTATGATTGTTGTTTTTTTTATTGTTGTTGTTATGATTGTTGTTGTTATGATTGTTGTTATTATTATTGTTGTGTTATGATTGTTGTTGTTGTTATTGTTGTTGTTGTTATTGTTGTTGTTGTTATTGTTGTTGTTATGCTTGTTGTTGTTGTTGTTATTATTGTTGTTTTGATTCTTCTTGTTATGATTGTTGTTGTTATGATTGGTATTGTTATGATTGTTGTTGTTATGATTGTTGTTGTTATTATTGTTGTTGTTATGATTGTTGTTGTTATGATTGTTGTTATAATTATTGTTGTTGTTATGATTGTTGTTGTTGTTATTATTGTTGTTACGATTGTTGTTGTTATGATTGTTGTTGTTGTTATTGTTGTTGTTATGATTGTTGTTGCTCTGATTATTGTTGTTGTTATGAATGTTGTTGTTATGAATGTTGTTGTTATTATTGTTGTTGTTATTATTGTTGTTGTTATTATTGTTGTTGTTATTACTGTTGTTGTTATTACTGTTGTTTTTATTATTGTTGTTCTTGTTATTATTGTTGTTATGATTGTTGTTGTTATGATTGTTGTTGTTGTTATTGTGGTTGTTATGATTGTTGTTGTTATGATTATTGTTGTTGTTATGAATGTTGTTGTTATTATTCTTGTTGTTAATATTCTTGTTGTTATTATTGTTGTGACATCCGGTAATTTTCCGTTACTAAACTCCGTTAGTTCCGTTAAGTCTTGCATACACGTGTCGTGCACACACACTAGTTGTCGTTGAACGTTGGTGACTTAACAATAATCAGTAATGTTAAATTGATGATAATTAAGTTAACAATGTGATTATTAAGTTATGCTTATGTGATTTAAATGTTAACTGTAATTTTATCGCGTAACGTGGAAACGTGCATATTTATTTCGTGTGTTTTGTGATAAATGGGAATTATGCATGATTGTTATTTGTGATTAATAATAATTGTGTTTAGTAGTTAAAAACTATTTAAAAACTATTCAAAAAGCTTAATTTTTATAAAATACAAATTATAAGGGTTAAAAGGGTAATTATGGATTATTTAATAAAATAAAAATCAAAACTCTAACCCTAATCACCCTAATCGGCCGCGACTTGCACTCCCTCTCCCTCTCCTCTTCGAATTCAGCCCAAGAACAAGCAATCACCTTCGAATTTGATCGATTACAAGGCATACAACAAGTTAGAATCATCAATTGCAAGCCATTACACGTTTAAAGGTTAGATTTTTACAAGTTTTTATGGAAATTACATTAGCGCCGAAACCCTAATTCGAAACTTGCAATTGGGTATCGATTTGTTGATGTTGGTTAGTGTTATTATGTTAGTTGGATTGTATATATGCTAGTTAACGTCGATTATGCAAGAAAGCTATGATTTTGATACATTGTTCATAGGTTACTAAGAATAGTAACTTTATTTTGCATGAATTGATGATTTGATGATATATGAATGTTATGGATGTGTTTGTGATGATGATTAGATGCTAAGTTGATGTTATGAACAATTTAAAATCAAGAAGATGTCGTATAGTTCATACATTGCTAAAAATAGTAACTTTTGGGTATGAAAGTTGATGAATCATGATGATTAGGTGTTGTTGATCATGTTTAGATGTTGTCATGGACTTGAATTGGTATATAATTGATGAATTCATGAATGTTGTGTGAGTTTGATGAAGTTGGGATAAACTTTCCCAAAAGGGAAACTTTAATTGTGCAAATCCTTGAATTGGATGATTTGAGCATGTTTGGGATATTAGAATCATGCTAGTGTGTTCATGGATGATTTCTAAGGTGATGAAATGTGTTGTTTAGGCTATAGGGATGTTGATTTGGTTTGTTATCTGTTTTGGCCTGTTGTGATTCGCATGACTTGTGTGATATCTAGTTGTATGATGATCTAGGTAGTACATGTGGTTAATGAAGTGATATATGTAATCAAGTTGTATGTAAACAGCACTATGTCACCAACGGGTCAAACGGGTCAACTGGTCAAATGTGTCTTGTCTTTCTTAAACCTTGAGTTCCTTGGTTTGTAAAGCACTTAGGGTTTCATGTTGATTTTGTGTACACGTGCTTATGTACTCTTGTATTCTAGGTGACCTTTGAAGGTTGTATTTCCCTCTTTCTTTCAAGTTAAGCTCTAAGTTAATTCTTGCGCGTATTAGGTGAGTTCTTGCCCCACTCATTTTACATAACCTCTTTTGGGGGAGATAGCATACTGTTGATCACAAACGATTTTATATATGAGTGTGTATATTATTGATATAGTGTTGTTTACCAGGGAAAGCCCTCACACTTTCGGATTGTTAATATTGAATAGCGGGGAAATATTGGGTAGTACTACTGGGTCTGACGAGCCCCACCTGTGCGACTCGATGTCAAACGGGTGCAATTTTGTCCTAACACATATTCGTCACGACCTGGTAAGTCGTGACGGGAGGCAACAAACGTAACACAGTCAGCTTCGATCGCGAATTCACTATGATTAATATTTTTATGTTAATAGACTAGCTATCTATTGCAATACACTACTATGCTCTGGAAACTGTTGGTTGGTTTATATTTTAACGCAAACTCTTGAACTCACCAACCATGTGTTGACTTGTTTAGTATGCTATTCTCAGGTTAAGGTTGCCAGTTGCCTAGGAGCACGCACACCAGCATCGTTGAGTTGTCTACATTTGTTTGTTTACAAATTTGGGATATTTTTTCATATTAAACATTTGTGTTTGGGGCGCGTATGTTTTGCGCATTCTCTTTACATACTACTTGTTTTGGGTTTTCTGTTTTAAAAACGCTTCCGTAGTATTTTAAACGTTAACTCTGGTTTTGTTTATTAATCATATAGAGTCGTTCTTGGTAACTAATGACTGAGATCCTGGTATGTCACGCGCCTCGCGGTAAAACCCCGCTCGCGGATTTTGAGGGTGTGACAGATTGGTATCAGAGCCATTGGTTATAGGGAACTAGGTTGCATACACACACTAGACTATAACCGCACAGTTGTTAGTTACTTATCGCTTACTCTCCTTACTGTATACTCATCGGCATACGCAACACGTACTTCGCAGCATGGCATCGTCGTCCAGAAATTTAGGCAAGAGACCTGCACGATCTGAGTCACCTCCTACTTCTCCCGTACCGGATAGGGGATTTAACTGGCCACGACATCCTTATCCTCCTGGCGAGATAGACTGGGATCAGCCTTTCATACCTCCTGAGCTCGATCCTCCGCGTAACTGGGATTTCTACCCCACTTACATAAACCGTATGGCTTATAGAGAACGCGTACCACCAGTAGCACCTACACGACCTAGGACTAGGTCATTGACCGCCTCTACTTTGCCTACACTTCCTACCTTGAGCATCCCTCTGGAGCAGGCATTTGCAGCTTTGGTAGCCACACTGGACACAGAGCGACAGCGGATTAGAGGACTCACTAATGAGAACTCTGCATTACGATCTGAGATGCGTCAGCTGCGTTACCAGGTAGATACGCTTCAGGAGCGACTTTCGATGGCCATTGGTGGACATCATACGCTGGTAGGCAACGTGGTAACACTTAGTGAGCGCATGGACGCACAAGATCACCATAACATAGTGATCGATGATAGGTTTGCTGATTTAGAGGCACAGCTAGCAGCACTTCAGATTGTTGAAGCCCCTGCACCTTTGGTGGACCCTGATGAGGAAGACCCAGAAGAAGAACCCGAGGAAGACCCCGAAGAAGAACCAGTAGAGATGGATTAGGACAGTGATGGATCTTATGTACTGGACTGATTCCACTTTTAAATGACTTAGACTATGTAGTGTTTCTTTTCTTTGAAACCTATATGGGAAGGGTTGTTTCCCACCCAACTGACAAACTTAAATTTTGACATTGATGGAATATTTTGTGACTCAATTGCAATTTATTTATCTTTGATTATTATTTCTATTATAAATGTTGTGGTTGTGGTGAATGCATTATTTCTTATTGTTTACTGTACCTTGATGAGATTAATGTGTTGGATTTTACTCATTATTGTAATTATGAATTTTAAAGTGAAATATGGACGCACGTGGAAGAGAACGTGGGCGTGGTCGTGGACGTGGAGCCGGAGGCCGTGGAGCCGGAGCCATAAACATGACGCCTGCGGAATTGGCGGCATTAATTAACGAACATGTTCAGGCGGCAGTGGCTGCTGCCCAACCGGGACAACCAGCAGGTAAATGATAACAATAGGTTAAACTGATTATCCTAGTTATTTGTCTAGGATATCTGACTAATGTTTGGGTTGTCAAAACAGGACCACCACCATGTACCTACAAGTCCTTCATGGACTGTAAACCCCATACCTATAGCGGGACGGAAGGAGCTGTAGGGCTTGTAAGGTGGTTTGAGAAGACAGAGTCTGTCTTCGCGAAATGCAACTGCCCGCCTGCTGATCAGGTGAAGTATGCCACCGGGATATTGGAAGGCGCAGCACTTTCCTGGTGGAATGCCCAGGTACAAATGCTGGGTCAAGCCATGGCCAATGAACTACCTTGGGATGAGTTTAAGGGAATTATGACTAAAGAATACTTCCCCCGAAATGAAGTGCAGAAACTGGAGATTGAGTTCTGGCAACTCAAAATGCAAGGCTCAGAAATTGAAGCCTACACGACTCGTACTCATGAGTTAGCCACTTTATGCTCAGGGATGGTGAATGAAATGCACAAGAGGGTGGAGCATTATATACGGGGATTGGTGCCCGAAATTCAAAGTATGGTAACTGCTTCTAACCCCACTACCATACAACAAGCTATCCGAACAGCCCACAGGCTGACTGATCAGGCAGTTGAGCAAGGACGGTTACCCAAACGAGGTGCGGTGGCAAGCGTGCCCGACCAGAAACGCAAGTGGGATGGTTCAAGCAACAAGGGATCGTCATCCGGCAGCCAATCTCAACCTCAACAACAGTAGCAAAGTCAGCAACAGCAACGGAAGTTCGATAACAACCGAAGCTTCAACCAGGCGACTCACTCAAATCAAGGACCCGGTGGGTATGGTGGAAGACTGCCGAAGTGCAACCGGTGTAACTACCACCATGTGGGTCGGTGTGATAACTTCAAGTGTCAACGTTGTGGGAAGATTGGTCACGCAGCCAAAGACTGTCGGGGTGAACTGATGAAGAAGTCTCAACAATCACAAGAAACTCCGAAAGGTTGTTTTGAGTGCGGAAAAGAAGGCCATTACAAACGCAACTGTCCCCAGCTTAAGAGGAATGGTAATGGTAACAACAACAATGGGAACAACAACAATAATAACAATGGCAACAACAATAACAACAACAATGGTAATGGCAACAACAATGGTGGAAACAACAATGGAGCCAAAGGAAGAGCCTTCGTCATTGGCTCAGGTGTGGCTCTAAACGATCCTACAACAGTAACTGGTAAATTTTCGGTTAATGGTTGTTTTGCTACCGTATTATTCGATACTGGAGCCGATAGAAGTTTCGTGTCCACTAGGTTCTGTAGTCTTTTAAGTGATATTCCCTCAGCCTTAGACTCTAAATACACCATGGAGTTAGCTAACGGCACATAGATTCACGTAACACATATTCTTAGAGACTGCAAGATAGAGCTTGCTGGTCATACATTCACCATAGATCTCATGCTTGTTACGTTAGGAAGCTTTGATGTGGTAGTAGGCATGGATTGGCTTTCCGATAAACAAGCGGAAGTCATATGCCACGAGAAGATCATACAGATTCCCATTGGTGAAGATGTCATTACGGTCAGAGGTGATAGGAGTGGTGCGGTGATAGGCATCATCTCGTTTATGAAAGCACAGAAGTTGTTACGAAAGGGTCGACTGGCCATATTAGCACCCGTCACAGATAAACAGGTCGAGGAAAAGAAGATAGAGGATATCCCCGTAGTTCGTGAGTTTCCTGAGGTGTTTCCGGAAGACCTTCCTGGATTACCGCCTCATCGTCAAGTTGAATTCCAGATTGAGTTGACTCCAGGAGCCGCTCCAATTGCGAGAGCACCGTACCGGTTAGCTCCGAACGAACTGCAGGAATTATCTGCCCAACTACAAGAGTTGTTGGATAAAGGGTTCATCCGACCGAGTTCGTCGCCCTGGGGAGCGCCAGTTCTATTTGTGAAGAAGAAGGATGGTACATTTTGAATGTGCATTGACTATAGGGAACTGAACAAGGTTACTATCAAGAATAGATATCCCTTACCTCGTATCGATGATTTGTTTGATCAACTGCAAGGATCAAGCTATTACTCTAAGATTGATCTGAGGTCTGGGTATCATCAGCTGAGAGTTCGAGAAGAGGACATCTCGAAGACTGCTTTCCGTACACGATATGGTCACTATGAATTTTTGGTCATGCCATTTGGGTTGACGAATGCACCAGCAGTATTCATGGACCTCATGAATCGCGTGTGCAAACCCTATCTTGATCAGTTTGTTATCGTATTTATTGATGACATACTGATATACTCAAGGACCGAGGAAGAACATGGAGAGCACTTACATTTAATCTTAGAATTACTTAGAAAGGAACAACTGTACGCAAAGTTTTCTAAGTGTGATTTCTAGATACGTGAGGTACAATTCTTGGGTCATATTGTCAACGAGAAGGGAATACATGTTGATCCTGCTAAGATTGAAGCGATAAAGAATTGGTCTGTTCCTAAGACACCAAGTGAGATACGACAATTCCTTGGATTAGCGGGATATTATCGACGATTCATTGAAGGATTCTCTAAGATTGCACAACCTCTCACAGCCTTGACTCACAAGGGAACGACGTACAAATGGGGTGAGAGTCAGGAATCTGCTTTTCAGTTGCTGAAACATAAATTGTGTAGCGCACCAATATTAGCATTACCGGATGGTAGTGATGACTTCGTAGTCTACTGCGACGCTTCTATTCAAGGACTTGGATGTGTCCTGATGCAGCGGGATAAAGTGATAGCTTATGCCTCTAGACAATTGAAGATTCATGAGAAGAACTATACCACCCATGACTTGGAACTGGGTGCGGTAGTTTTTGCCTTAAAGATGTGGAGACATTACTTGTACGGTACCAAATGCACCATCTACACTGATCACAAGAGTCTTCAGCACATCTTTGAGCAAAAGGAGTTGAACATGAGGCAAAGACGCTGGGTGGAATTGTTAAACGACTATGATTGTGCTATTAAGTACCACCCGGGGAAAGCAAATGTAGTTGCTGATGCGTTGAGTAGAAAGGAGACTGCTAAACCTCGACGTGTGCGAGCTCTGCAACTAACGATTAGTACGCAATTACCTGAACAAATCCGAGAGGCTCAAACAGAAGCTTTGAAAACAGAAAACATTGGGTCTGAATCGTTAAGGGGTATGGAAAAATAATTGTAAGTAAAAGCGGATGGAATTCGTTACTTCATGGATAGACTATGGGTACCTCTACACGGAAATCTGAGAGACTTGGTGATGAGTGAGGCTCACAAGTCCAAGTATTCTATACATCCTGGATCTGACAAGATGTACCACGATTTGAAGGCGCACTATTGGTGGCCTAACATGAAAGCAGATGTAGCTACTTATGTGAGTAAGTGTCTGACCTGCTCGAAGGTGAAAGTGGAGTATCAGAAACCATCTGGTTTACTACAACAATCCGAGATCCCTATGTGGAAGTGGGATCAAATATCAATGGATTTTATTACTAAGTTACCTCGCACTTCTACGGGTTGTGATACAATATGGGTTATCGTGGACCGATTGATAAAATCTGCTCATTTCCTAGCGATAAAGGAAACAGATAAGATGGAGAAATTAACCCGACTTTATCTGAAGGAGATCGTTTCGAGGCATGGAGTACCGATCTCAATCATTTCTGATCGCGATTCTCGTTTCACATCACACTTCTGGCAGTCGTTGCAGAAAGCTTTAGGTACGTGATTGGATATGAGTACTGCTTATCATCCACAGACTGATGGTCAAAGCGAGCGTACTATACAGACTTTGGAGGACATGTTACGTGCTTGTGTGATTGACTTCGGGAATAACTGGGAAGTTCACCTACCATTGGTGGAATTTTCTTACAACAACAGTTATCACACTAGCATAAAGGCAGCACCTTTTGAAGCTTTTTATGGGAGAAAGTGTAGATCGCCAGTTTGCTAGGCTGAAATTGGTGATAGTCAATTAACGGGTCCTGAGTTAGTACACGAGACAACTGAGAAGATTGTTCAGATAAGAAACTGCATGGCCGTAACGCGAGACAGACAGAAAAGCTATGCTGACAAACGACGAAAACCTTTGGAATTTCAGACAGGTGACAAGGTTTTATTAAAAGTCTCACCATGGAAAGGCGTAGTTCGGTTTGGTAAGCGAGGAAAGCTAAATCCAAGATACGTTGGACCATTTGAGATAGTGGAAAGAATAGGTCCAGTAGCTTATCGACTAGCCTTACCTGATTCATTGAGTGGAATCCATGATGTATTCCATGTTTCAAATCTAAAGAAATGTTTAACGGATGAAACGATGGTCGTACCACTGGAAGAAGTTCAAGTAGATGAACAATTACGTTTCATTGAGGAACCTGTCGAAGTGATGGATCGTGAGGTGAAAACGCTTAAGCAAAGCAAGATACCCATCGTCAAAGTTCGTTGGAACTCGAGACGTGGACCAGAATTCACGTGGGAACATGAAGACCAAATGAAGCTGAAGTACCTTCAGCTATTCGAAAGGACGATGCCAGCCGGCGAAGGTACTAATTAAATTTCGGGACGAAATTTCTTTCAACATGGGGATGATGTGACAACTCATCCAAAACTCACACGATGTCGATTTCCTTGTGCCAATGCAGTAGACCAGTGATGGAACACTCACCATGTAACGCAATTTTCGGGACGAAAATTCTTTCAACATGGGGATAATGTGACATCCGGTAATTTTCCGTTACCAAACTCCGTTAGTTCCGTTAAGTCTTGCATACACGTGTCGTGCACACACACTAGTTGTCGTTGAACGTTGGTGACTTAACAATAATCAGTAATGTTAAATTGATGATAATTAAGTTAACAATGTGATTATTAAGTTATGCTTATGTGATTTAAATGTTAAGTGTAATTTTATCGCGTAACGTGAAAACGTGCATATTTATTTCGTGTGTTTTGTGATAAATGGGAATTATGCATGATTGTTATTTGTGATTAATAATAATTGTGTTTAGTAGTTAAAAACTATTTAAAAACTATTCAAAAAGCTTAATTTTTATAAAATACAAATTATAAGGGTTAAAAGGGTAATTATGGATTATTTAATAAAATAAAAATCAAAACTCTAACCCTAATCACCCTAATCGGCCGCGACTTGCACTCCCTCTCCCTCTCCTCTTCGATTTCAGCCCAAGAACAAGCAATCACCTTCGAATTTGATCGATTACAAGGCATACAACAAGTTAGAATCATCAATTGCAAGCCATTACACGTTTAAAGGTTAGATTTTTACAAGTTTTTATGGAAATTACATTAGGGCCGAAACCCTAATTTGAAACTTGCAATTGGGGATCGATTTGTTGATGTTGGTTAGTGTTATTATGTTAGTTGGATTGTATATATGCTAGTTAACGTCGATTATGCAAGAAAGCTATGATTTTGGTACATTGTTCATAGGTTACTAAGAATAGTAACTTTATTTTGCATGAATTGATGATTTGATGATGTATAAATGTTATGGATGTGTTTGTGATGATGATTAGATGCTAAGTTGATGTTATGAACAATTTAAAATCAAGAAGATGTCGTATAGTTCATACATTGCTAAAAATAGTAACTTTTGGGTATGAAAGTTGATGAATCATGATGATTAGGTGTTGTTGATCATGTTTAGATGTTGTCATGGACTTGAAATGGTATATAATTGATGAATTCATGAATGTTGTGTGAGTTTGATGAAGTTGGGATGAACTTTCCCAAAAGGGAAACTTTAATTGTGCAAATCCTTGAATTGGATGATTTGAGCATGTTTGGGATATTAGGATCATGCTAGTGTGTTCATGGATGATTTCTAAGGTGATGAAATGTGTTGTTTAGGCTATAGGGATGTTGATTTGGTTTGTTATCTGTTTTGGCCTGTTGTGATTCGCATGACTTGTGTGATATCTAGTTGTATGATGATCTAGGTAGTACATGTGGTTAATGAAGTGATATATGTAATCAAGTTGTATGTGAACATGTATGATATGCTGTTGTGTTAGTATTAACGAGTTATCACCTATAATGTCACCAACGGGTCAAACGGGTCAACTGCGTCAAATGTGTCTTGTCTTTCTTAAACCTTGAGTTCCTTGGTTTGTAGAGCACTTAGGGTTTCATGTTGATTTTGTGTACACGTGCTTTTGTACTCTTGTATTCTAGGTGACCTTTGAAGGTTGTCTTTCCCTCTTTCTTTCAAGTTAAGCTCTAAGTTAATTCTTGCGCGTATCAGGTGAGTTCTTGCCCCACTCATTTTACATAACCTCTTTTGGGGGAGATAGCATACTGTTGATCACAAACGCTTTTATATATGAGTGTGTATAATATTGATATAGTGCTGTTTACCATGGAAAGTCCTCACACTTTCGGATTGTTAATATTGAATAGCGGGGAAATTTTGGGTAGTACTACTGGGTCTGACGAGCCCCACCTGTGCGACTCGAGGTCAAACGGATGCAATTTTGTCCTAACACATATTCGTCACGACCTGGTAAGTCGTGACGGGAGGCAACAAATGTAACATAGTCAGCTTCGATCGCGAAATCACTATGATTAATATTTTTATGTTAATAGACTAGCTATCTATTGCAATACACTACTTATGCTCTAGAAACTGTTGATTGGTTTATATTTTAACGCAAACTCTTGAACTCACCAACCATGTGTTGACTTGTTTAGTATGCTATTCTCAGGTTAAGGTTGCCAGTTGCCTAGGAGCACGCACACTAGCATCGTTGAGTTGTCTACATTTGTTTGTTTACAAATTTGGGATATTTTTTCATATTAAATATTTGTGTTTGGGGCGCGTATGTTTTGCGCATTCTCTTTACATACTACTTGTTTTGGGTTTTCTGTTTTAAAAACGCTTCCGCAGTATTTTAAACGTTAACTCTGGTTTTGTTTATTAATCATATAGAGTCGTTCTTGGTAACTAATGACTGAGATCCTGATATGTCACGCGCCTCGCGGTAAA
Organism: Flaveria sonorensis; assembly: GCA_025506505.1. NCBI lineage: Eukaryota > Viridiplantae > Streptophyta > Magnoliopsida > Asterales > Asteraceae > Flaveria > Flaveria sonorensis. The sequence continues at coordinate 29,250,849 of CM046423.1, read as the reverse complement.
ACCCCGCTCGCGGATTTTGAGGGTGTGACAATTGTTGTTGTTATTATTGTTGTTGTTGTTACTATTGTTTTTATTATTGTTGTTTTTATTATTGTTGTTTTTATGATTGTTATTGTTATTATTGTTGTTGTTATTATTGTTGTTGTTATGATTGTTGTTGTTATGATTGTTGTTGCTATGATTGTTGTTTTTTTTTTGTTGTTGTTATGATTGTTGTTGTTATGATTGTTGTTATTATTATTGTTGTTGTTATGATTGTTGTTGTTGTTATTGTTGTTGTTGTTATTGTTGTTGTAACTATTGTTGTGTTATGATTGTTGTTGTTGTTGTTATTATTGTTGTTTTGATTCTTCTTGTTATGATTGTTGTTGTTATGATTGTTATTGTTATGATTGTTGTTGTTATGATTGTTGTTGTTATTATTATTGTTGTTATGATTGTTGTTGTTATGATTGTTGTTATTATTATTGTTGTTGTTATGATTGTTGTTGTTGTTATTGTTGTTGTTACGATTGTTGTTGTTATGATTGTTGTTGTTGTTATAGTTGTTGTTATGATTGTTGTTGTTATTGTTGTTGTTACGATTGTTGTTGTTGTGATTGTTGTTGTTGTTATTGTTGTTGTTATGATTGTTGTTGTTATGATTATTGTTGTTATGATTGTTGGTGTTATAATTGTTGTTGTTGTTATTGTTGTTATTGTTATTGTTGTTGTTATCATTGATGTTGTTGTTGTTGTTGTTATGATTGTTGTTGTTGTGATTGTTGTTATTATGATTGTTATTGTTATTATTGTTGTTGTTATTATTGTTGTTCTTATGATTGTTGTTGTTATTATTGTTGTTGCTTTGATTGTTGTTTTTTTGATTGTTGTTGTTATGATTCTTGTTGTTATGATTGTTGTTATTATTATTGTTGTTGTTATGACTGTTGTTGTTGTTATTATTGTTGTTATGATTCTTCTTGTTATGATGTTGTTATGATTGTTATTGTTATGATTGTTCTTGTTGTTATTGTTGTTGTTATGATTGTTGTTGTTATGTTTGTTGTTATTATTATTGTTGTTTTTGTGATTGTTGTTTTTATGATTGTTGTTCTTGTTATTGTTGTTGTTATGATTGTTGTTGTTATGATTGTTGTTGTTGTTATTATGGTTGTTATGATTGTTGTTGTTATGATTATTGTTGTTGTTATGAATGTTGTTGTTATGAATGTTGTTGTTATTATTGTTGTTGTTATTATTGTTGTTGTTATTATTGTTGTTGTTATTGCTGTTGTTGTTATTACTGTTGTTTTTATTATTGTTGTTCTTGTTATTATTGTTGTTATGATTGTTGTTGTTATGATTATTGTTGTTGTTATTGTGGTTGTTATGATTGTTGTTGTTATGATTATTGTTGTTGTTATGAATGTTGTTGTTATTATTCTTGTTGTTATTATTCTTGTTGTTATTATTGTTGTTGTTATTATTGTTGTTGTTGTTACTGTTGTTTTTATTATTGTTGTTTTTATGATTGTTATTGTTATTATTGTTGTTGTTATTATTATTGTTGTTATGATTGTTGTTGTTATGATTGTTGTTGCTATGATTGTTGTTTTTTTGATTGTTGTTGTTATGATTGTTGTTGTTATGATTGTTGTTATTATTATTGTTGTTGTTATGATTGTTGTTGTTGTTATTGTTGTTGTTGTTATTGTTGTTGTTGTTATTGTTGTGTTATGATTGTTGTTGTTGTTGTTATTATTGTTGTTTTGATTCTTCTTGTTATGATTGTTGTTGTTATGATTGTCATTGTTATGATTGTTGTTGTTATTATTGTTGTTGTTATGATTTTTGTTGTTATGATTGTTGTTATTATTATTGTTGTTGTTATGATTGTTGTTGTTGTTATTGTTGTTGTTACGATTGTTGTTGTTACAATTGTTGTTGTTGTTATTGTTGTTGTTATGATTGTTGTTGTTCTGATTATTGTTGTTATGATTGTTGTTGTTATAATTGTTGTTGTTTTTATTATTGTTATTGTTATTGTTGTTGTTATGATTGTTGTTTTTGTTGTTGTTGTTATGATTGTTGTTGTGGTTATTGTTGTTGTTGTTATTGTTGTTGTTATGATTGTTGTTGTTCTTGTTATTATTATTGTTTTGATTCTTCTTGTTATGATTGTTGTTGTTATGATTGTTGTTGTTATGATTGTTGTTGTTGTTATTGTGGTTGTTATGATAGTTGTTGTTATGATTATTGTTGTTGTTATGAATGTTGTTGTTATTATTATTGTTGTTATTATTGTTGTTGTTATTATTGTTGTTGTTATTGTTGTTGTTGTTATTACTATTTTTTTATTATTGTTGTTCTTGTTATTGTTGTTGTTATGATTGTTGTTGTTATGATTGTTGTTATTGTTATTGTGGTTGTTATGATTGTTTGTTGTTATGATTATTATTGTTGTTATGAATGTTGTTGTTATTATTCTTGTTGTTATTATTCTTGTTGTTATTATTGTTGTTGTTATTATTGTTGTTGTTGTTACTGTTGTTTTTATTATTGTTGTTTTTATGATTGTTATTGATATTATTGTTTTTGTTATTATTGTTGTTGTTATGATTGTTGTTGTTATGATTGTTGTTGCTATGATTGTTGTTTTTTTGATTGTTGTTGTTATGATTGTTGTGGTTATGATTGTTGTTATTATTATTGTTGTTGTTATGATTGTTGTTGTTGTTATTGTTGTTGTTACGATTGTTGTTTTTGTGATTGTTGTTGTTGTTATTGTTGTTGTTATGATTGTTGTTGTTTTGATTATTGTTGTTATGATTGTTGGTGTTATAATTGTTGTTGTTGTTATTGTTGTTATTGTTATTGTTGTTGTTATGATTGTTGTTGTTGTTGTTATTGTTATGATTGTTGTTGTTGTGATTGTTGTTATTATGATTGTTATTGTTATTATTGTTGTTGTTATTATTATTGTTGTTATGATTGTTGTTGTTATTATTGTTGTTGCTATGATTGTTGTTTTTTTGATTGTTGTTGTTATGATTCTTGTTGTTATGATTGTTGTTATTTTTATTGTTGTTGTTATGATTGTTGTTGTTGTTATTATTGTTGTTATGATTCTTCTTGTTATGATGTTGTTATGATTGTTATTGTTATGATTGTTCTTGTTGTTATTGTTGTTGTTATGATTGTTGTTGTCATGACTGTTGTTGTTATGATTGTTGTTATTATTATTGTTGTTGTTATGATTGTTGTTGTTGTTATTGTTGTTGTTACGATTGTTGTTGTTGTGATTGTTGTTTTTGTTATTGTTGTTGTTATGATTGTTGTTGTTATGATTATTGTTGTTATGATTGTTGGTGTTATAATTGTTGTTATTGTTATTGTTGTTATTGTTATTGTTGTTGTTATGATTGTTGTTGTTGTTGTTGTTGTTGTTGTTATGATTGTTGTTGTTGTGATTGTTGTTATTATGATTGTTATTGTTATTATTGTTGTCGTTATTATTGTTGTTGTTATGATTGTTGGTGTTATGATTGTTGTTTTTTTGATTGTTGTTGTTATGATTGTTGTTGTTAATATTGTTGTTTTTGTGATTGTTGTTTTTATGATTGTTGTTCTTGTTATTGTTGTTATTATGATTGTTGTTGTTATGATTGTTGTTGTTGTTATTGTGTTTGTTATGATTGTTGTTGTTATGATTATTGTTGTTGTTATTATTGTTGTTGTTATGAATTTTGTTGTTATTATTGTTGTTGTTATTATTGTTGTTGTTATTATTGTTGTTGTTATTACTGATGTTGTTATTACTGTTGTTTTTATTATTGTTGTTCTTGTTATTGTTGTTGTTATGATTATTGTTGTTGTTATTGTGGTTGTTATGATTGTTGTTGTTATGATTATTGTTGTTGTTATGAATGTTGTTGTTATTATTCTTGTTTTTATTATTCTTGTTGTTATTATTCTTGTTGTTATTATTGTTGTTGTTGTTACTGTTGTTTTTATTATTGTTGTTTTTATGATTGTTATTGTTATTATTGTTGTTGTTATTATTGTCGTTGTTATGATTGTTGTTGTTATGATTGTTGTTGCTATGATTGTTGTTTTTTTTATTGTTGTTGTTATGATTGTTGTTGTTAGGATTGTTGTTATTATTATTGTTGTTGTTATGATTGTTGTTGTTGTTATTGTTGTTGTTGTTATTGTTGTTGTTGTTATTGATATTGTTATGATTGTTGTTGTTGTTGTTATTATTGTTGTTTTGATTCTTCTTGTTATGATTGTTGTTGTTATGATTGGTATTGTTATGATTGTTGTTGTTATGATTGTTGTTGTTATTATTGTTGTTGTTATGATTGTTGTTGTTATGATTGTTGTTATAATTATTGTTGTTGTTATGATTGTTGTTGTTGTTATTGTTGTTGTTACGATTGTTATTGTTATGATTGTTGTTGTTGTTATTGTTGTTGTTATGATTGTTGTTGCTCTGATTATTGTTGTTGTTATGAATGTTGTTGTTATGAATGTTGTTGTTATTATTGTTGTTGTTATTATTGTTGTTGTTATTATTGTTGTTGTTATTACTGTTGTTGTTATTACTGTTGTTTTTATTATTGTTGTTCTTGTTATTATTGTTGTTATGATTGTTGTTGTTATGATTGTTGTTGTTGTTGTTATTGTTGTTGTTATGATTGTTGTTGTTCTGATTATTGTTGTTATGATTGTTATTGTTATAATTGTTGTTGTTATGATTGTTGTTGTTGTTATTATTATTGTTATGATTCTTCTTGTTATGATTGTTGTGGTTGTGATTGTTGTTATTATGATTGTTATTGTTATTATTGTTGTTGTTATTATTGTTGTTGTTATGATTGTTGTTGTTATTATTGTTGTTGCTATGATTGTTGTTTTTTTGATTGTTGTTGTTATGATTCTTGTTGTTATGATTGTTGTTATTATTATTGTTGTTGTTATGATTGTTGTTGTTGTTATTATTGTTGTGATGATTCTTCTTGTTATGATTGTTGTTGTTATGATTGTTATTGTTATGATTGTTCTTGTTGTTAATTTTGTTGTTATGATTGTTGTTGTTATGACTGTTGTTGTTATGATTGCTGTTATTATTATTGTTGTTGTTATGATTGTTGTTGTTGTTATTGTTGTTGTTACGATTGTTGTTGTTGTGATTGTTGTTGTTGTTATTGTTGTTGTTATGATTGTTGTTGTTATGATTATTGTTGTTATGATTGTTGGTGTTATAATTGTTGTTGTTGTTATTGTTGTTATTGTTATTGTTGTTGTTATGATTGTTGTTGTTGTTGTTGTTGTTATGATTGTTGTTCTTGTGATTGTTGTTATTATGATTGTTATTGTTATTATTGTTGTTATTATTGTTGTTGTTATGATTGTTGGTGCTATGATTGTTGTTGCAATGATTGTTGTTTTTTTGATTGTTGTTGTTATGATTGTTGTTGTTACTATTGTTGTTTTTGTGATTGTTGTTGTTATGATTGTTGTTGTTGTTATTGTGGTTGTTATGATTGTTGCTGTTATGATTATTGTTGTTGTTATGAATGTTGTTGTTATTATTGTTGTTGTTATTATTGTTGTTGTTATTATTGTTGTTTTTATTATTGTTGTTGTTATTACTGTTGTTGTTATTTTGTTGTTGTTATTATTGTTGTTGTTATGATTGTTATTGTTATGATTGTTGTTGTTATTAGTGTTGTTGTTATGATTGTTGTTGTTATCATTGTTGTTGTCATGATTGTTGTTGTCATGATTGTTCTTGTTATTATTGTTGTTGTTATGATTGTTGTTGTTATTAATGTTGTTGTGTGAGGCCCCGTTTCCGGAGACCTCACAGTTGGACATTCACAGCACTATTCATAAAACATTTCATAATTCATTATCACATTGCAGCGGAATTTAAACATTTAAAAGCCATTCATTTATTTATAAATGCTGTTGCTAAGTACTACATGTTTGGTACAGATACTGTGACACCATACATATATCCCACATCGGCCGTGGACAGGAGATTCCTGGTTCATAAGGAATGTCCGGTCTCTAATATCACCAACGCGTTTTGGGCGTATTGGCTGTGGATGAGAGGAGAACTCCACAGTTAAGCGTGCTTAGGTGGCAGTAATCCAGGGATGGGTGACCTCCCTGGGAAGTTTTCACCCGTGCAACTAAAAGCAAATCCGTGAGCTCCTCGTGGGTAAAGCGGACAATATTGGTGGTATGAGGGGCCGGGTGTTACAGATTGGTATCAGAGCCATTGGTTATAAGGAACTAGGTTGCATACACACACTAGACTATAACCGCACAGTTGTTAGTTACTTATCGCTTACTCTCCTTACTGTATACTCATTGGCATACGCAACACGTACTTCGCAGCATGGCATCATCGTCGAGAAATTTAGGCAAGAGACCTGCACGATCTGAGTCACCTCCTACTTCTCCCGTACCGGATAGGGGATTTAACTGGCCTCGACATCCTTATCCTCCTGGCGAGATAGACTGGGATCAGCCTTTCATACCTCCTGAGCTCGATCCTCCGCGGAACTGGGATTTCTACCCCACCTACATAAACCGTATGGCATATAGAGAGCGCATACCACCAGTAGCCCCCACACGACCTAGGACTAGGTCATCGACCGCCTCTGCTTTGCCTACACTTCCTACCTTGAGCATCCCTCTGGAGCAGGCATTTGCAGCCCTAGTAGCCACACTGGACACAGAGCGACAGCGTATCCGAGGACTCACTGATGAAAACTCTGCATTACGATCTGAGATGCGTCAGTTGCGTTTCCAAGTAGAGACGCTTTAGGAGCGACTCTCGATGGCCATTGGTGGACATCATACTCTTGTAGGCAACGTGGTAGCACTTAGTGGGTGCATGGACGCACAGGATCACCATAAGATTGTGATTGATGATAGGTTTGCTGATTTAGAGTCACAACTAGCAGCACTTCAGGTTGTTGAAGCCCCTGCACCTTTGGTGGATCCTGATGAGGAAGACCCAGAAGAGGAACTCGAGGAAGCCCCCGAAGAAGAACCAGTAGAGATGGATGAGGACAGTGATGGATCTGACGTACTGGACTGATTCCACTTTTAAATGACTTAGACTATGTAGTGTTTCTTCTCTTTGAAACCTATGTGGGAAGGGTTGTTTCCCACCCAACTGATAAACTTAAATTTTGACATTGATGGAATATTTTGTGACTCAATTGAAATTTATTTATCTTTGATTATTATTTCTGTTATAAATGTTGTGGTTGTGGTGAATGCATTATTTCTTATTGTTTACTGTACCTTGATGAGATTAATGTGTTGGATGTTACTCATTATTGTAATTGTGAATTTTAAAGTGAAATATGGACGCACGTGAAAGAGGACGTGGGTGTGGTCGTGGACGTGGCGCCGGAGGCCGTGGTGCCGGAGCCATAAACATGACGCCTGCGGAATTGGCGGCATTAACTAACGAACATGTTCAGGCGGCAGTGGCTGCTGCCCAACCGGGACAACCAGCAGGTAAATGATAACAAGAGGTTAAACTAATTATCCTAGTTAATTGACTAGGATATCTGACTAATGTTTGGGTTGTCAAAACAGGACCACCACCATGTACCTATGTGACATCCGGTAATTTTCCGTTACCAAACTCCGTTAGTTCCGTTAAGTCTAGCATACAAGTGTCGGGAGCACACACTAGTTGTCGTTGAACGTTGGTGACTTAATAATAATTAATAATGATAAACTAATAATAATTTAACTGGTTACGTGATTATCAAGTTGTCCTTATGTGATTATGTGATTTAAATACTTATTGTGAATTTTATCGCGTAACGTGGAAACGTGTATATTTATTTCGTGTGTTTTGTGGCAAATGGAAATTATGCATGATTATTATTTGTGACTAATAATAATTGTGTTTAGTAGTTAAAAATTATTTAAAAACTATTCAAAGAGTCTAATTTTTATAAAATACAAAATGCAAGGGTTTAAGGGTATTATGCAAAAATTATATTTTTAAAACACAAAAACCCAACCCTAATTGCCCCCATTCAGCCGCGACCTGCACTCCCTCACCCTCACCATCACGAATTCAGCCAAGAACAAGCATTCACATTCGAATTTGGATCGATTTCAAGGCATACAACAAGTTAGAACCTTCAATTGCAAACTATTACACATTTAAAGGTTAGATTTTTATATGTTTTTGATGATTCTTCATGTTGGCCGAATGTTCCATGCGAAATCTGGAATTGATGGTCGATTGATGCTTGTTTGTTGTTGTTAATGTGTTTGTTGGGTAGATTATATGTTAATTAACGTCAAGTATGCAATAAAGGTTGGATTTTACAAGGTCTTATGGAATTTACATTAGGGCCGAAACCCGAATTCGAAAATCTGAATTGGATGTTAGTTATTGGTTGTTTGTTGATGCTATTATGTTAGTTGGATTGTATAGATGCTAGTTAACGTCGATTATGCAAGAAAGCTTCGATTTTGGTTCATGGTTCATAGGTTACTAAGAATAGTAACTTTATTTTGCATGAATTGATGATTTGATGATGTATGAATGTGATGGATGTGTTTGTGATGATGATTAGATGCTAGGTTGATGATATGAACAATTGAAAATCAAGAAGATGTGTTATTGTTCATACATTGCTAAAAATAGTAACTTGTGGTGTTGAATGTTGATGAATCATGATGATTAGGTGTTGTTGATCATGTTTAGATGTTGTCATGGACTTGAATTGGTATATAATTGATGAATTCATGAATGTAGTGTGAGTTTGATGAATTTGGGATGAACTTTCCCAAAAGGGAAACTTTATTTGTGCAAATCCGTGAATTGGATAAATTGAGCATGTTTGGGATATTAGGACCATGCTAGTGTGTTCATGGATGATTTCTAAGGTGACTAAATGTGTTATTTAGGTTGTATGAATGTTGATTTGGTTTGTTACCTGTTTTGGCCTGTTTGTGGAAAAATCATGGTATGAGTCATATAGGTAAGCTAGGACTTTTGTGGATTGATGATTGATTAAGAATGAACATTTTAGATGTTATGAGCAAGATAATAGTTGAGATTCGCATGACTTGTATGATATCTAGTTGTATGATGATCTAGGTAGTACATGTGGTTAATGAAGTGCTATATGTAATCAAGTTGTATGTTGATCATGTACGATATGCTGTTATGTTAGTATTAACGAGTTATCACCTATAATGTCACCAACGGGTCAAACGGGTCAACTGGGTCAAATGTTTCTTGTCTTTCTAAAACCTTGAGTCCTTTGGGTTGTAAAGCACTTAGGGTTTCATATTGATTCTGTGTACACGTACTTATGTACTCATGTGTTCTAGGTGACCTTTGAAGGTTGTCTTTCCCCTCTTTCTTTCAAGTTAAGCTCTAAGTTAATTCTTGCGCGCATCAGGTGAGTTCTTGCCCCACTCATTTTACATAATCTCTTTGGGGGAGATAGCATACTGTTGATCACAAACGCTTTTATATATGAGTGTGTATAATATTGATATAGTGCTGTTTACCATGGAAAGTCCTCACACTTTCGGATTGTTAATATTGACTAGCGGGGAAATTTTGGGTAGTACTAATGGGTCTGACGAGCCCCACCTGTGTGACTCGAGGTCATACGGGTGCAATTTTGTCCTAACATATATTCGTCACGACCTGGTAAGTCGTGACGGGAGGCAACAAACGTAACACAGTCAGCTTCGATCGCGAAATCACTTTGATTAATATTTTTATGTTAATAGACTAGCTATCTATTGCAATACACTACTTATGATTTGAAAACTGTTTATCGGTTTACCTATTAACGCAAACTCTTGAACTCACCGACCATGTGTTGACTTGTTTAGTATGCTATTCTCAGGTTAAGGTTGCCAGTTGCCTAGGAGCACGCACATCAGCATTGTTGAGTTGTCTACATTTGCCTTGTTTACAAATTTGGGATTATTTTCATATTAAACGTTAACTCTGGTTTTGTTTATTAGTCATATAGAGTCGTTCTTGGTAACTAATGACTGAGATCCTGGTATGTCACGCGCCTAGCGGTAAAACCCCGCACGCGGATTTTGAGGGTGTGACAACCTACAAGTCCTTCATGGACTGTAAACCCCATACCTATAGCGGGATGGAAGGAGCTGTAGGGCTTGTAAGGTGGTTTGAGAAGACAGAGTCTGTCTTCGCGAAATGCAACTGCCCGCCTGCTGATCAGGTGAAGTATGCCACTGGGACATTGGAAGGCGCAACACTTTCCTGGTGGAAAGCCCAGGTGCAAATGCTAGGTCAAGCCATAGCCAATGAACTACCTTGGGATGAGTTTAAGGGTATTATGACCGAAGAATACTGCCCCCGAAATGAAGTGCAGAAACTGGAGATTGAGTTCTGGCAACTCAAAATGCAAGGCTCAGAAATTGAAGCCTACACGACCCGTACTCATGAGTTAGCCACTTTATGCCCAGGGATGGTGAATGAAATGCATAAGAGGGTGGAGCATTATATACGGGGATTGGTGCCCGAAATTCCAAGTATGGTAACTGCCTCTAACCCCACTACCATACAACAAGCTATCCGAACAGCCCACAGGCTGACCGATCAAGCAGTAGAGCAAGGTCGATTACCTAAGCGGGGTGCGGTGGCAAGCGTGCCCGACCAGAAACGCAAGTGGGATGGTTGAAGCAACAAGGGATCGTCATCCAGCAGCCAATCTCAACCTCAGCAACAGCAGCAAAGTCAGCAACAGCAACGGAAGTTCGATAACAATCGAAGCTTCAACCAGGCGACTCCCTCAAATCAAGGACCCGGTGGGTATGGCGGAAGACAACCGAAGTGCAACCGGTGTAACTACCACCATGTGGGTCGATGTGATAACTTCAAGTGCCAACGTTGTGGGAAGATTGGTCACGCAGCCAAAGACTGTCGGGATGAACTGATGAAAAAGCCACAACAATCAGAAGAAACTCTAAAAGGTTGTTTTGAGTGCGGAAAAGAAGGCCCTTACAAACGCAACTGTCCCCAACTTAAGAGGAATGGTAATGGCAACAACAACAATAGGAACAACAGCAAAAATAACAATGGCAACAACAATAACAACAACAATAATAATGGCAACAACAATGGTGGAAACAACAATGGAGCCAAAGGAAGAGCCTTCGTCATTGGCTCAGGTGAGGCTCTAAACGACCCTACAACTGTATCTGGTAAATTTTCGGTTAATGGTCGTTTTGCTACCGTATTATTCGATACCGGAGCCGATAGAAGTTTCGTGTCCACTAGGTTCTGTAGTCTTTTAAGTGATATTCCCTCAGCCTTAGAATCTAAATACACCGTGGAGTTAGCTAACGGCACACAGATTCACGTAACGCATATTCTTAGAGACTGCAAGATAGAGCTTGTTGGTCATACATTCACCATAGATCTCATGCCTGTTACGTTAGGAAGATTTGATGTGGTAGTAGGCATGGATTGGCTTTTCGATAAACAAGCGGAAGTCATATGCCACGAGAAGATCATACGGATTCCCATTGGTGAAGAAGTCCTTACGGTCAGAGGTGATAGGAGTGGTGCGGTGATAGGCATCATCTCATTCATGAAGGTACAGAAGTTGTTGCGGAAAGGTCGACTGGCCATATTGGCACTCGTCACAGACAAACAGACCGAGGAAAAGAAGATGGAGGATATCCCCATAGTTCGTGAGTTTTCCGAGGTGTTTCCGGAAGACTTGCCTGGATTACCGCCTCATCGTCAAGTTTAATTCCAAATTGAGTTGACTCCAGAAGCCGCTCCAATTGCGAGAGCACCGTACTGGTTAGCTCCGAACGAACTGCAGGAATTATCCACCCAACTACAAGAGTTGTTGGATAAAGGGTTTATCCGACCGAGAATAGAAATCATTTAGAATGTGCATTGACTTACTAAACAAAGTTACGAATAGAAATCCCTTACCTCGATGATTTGTTTGATCAACTGCAAGGATCAAGCTATTACCCTAAGATTGATCTGAGGTCTGGGTATCATCAGTTGAGAGTTCGAGAAGAGGACATCTCGAAGACTACTTTCCGTACACGATATGGTCACTATGAATTTTTGGTCATGCCATTTGGGTTGACGAATGCACCAGCAGTATTCATGGACCTCATGAATCGTGTGTGCAAACCCTATCTTGATCAGTTTGTTATCGTCTTTATTGATGACATACTGATATACTCAAGGATTGAGGAAGAACATGAGAAGCACTTACGTTTAATCTTAGAATTACTTAGAAAGGAACAACTGTACGCAAAGTTTTCTAAGTATGATTTCTGGATACGTGAGGTACAATTCTTGGGTCATATTGTCAACGAGAAGGGAATACATGTTGATCCTACTAAGATTCAAGCGATAAAGAATTGGTCTGTTCCTAAGACACCAAGTGAGATACGACAATTCCTTGGATTAGCGGGATATTATCGATGATTCATTGAAGGATTCTCTAAGATTGCACAACCTCTCACAGCCTTGACTCACAAGGGAACGACGTACAAATGGGGTGAGAGTCAGGAATCTGCTTTTCAGTTGCTGAAACATAAATTGTGTAGCGCACCAATATTAGCGTTACCGGATGGTAGTGATGACTTCGTAGTCTACTGCGATGCGTCTATTCAAGGACTTGGATGCGTCTGATGCAGCGGGATAAAGTGATAGCTTATGCCTCTAGACAGTTGAAGATTCAAGAGAAGAACTATACCACCCATGACTTGGAACTGGGTGCGGTAGTGTTTGCCTTGAAGATCTGGAGACATTACTTGTACGGTACCAAATGCACCATTTACACCGATCACAAGAGTCTTCAGCATATATTGGAGCAAAAGGAGTTGAATATGAGGCAAAGGCGCTGGGTAGAGTTATTGAATGACTATGATTGTGCTATCAAGTATCATCCGGGAAAAGCAAATGTAGTTGCTGACGCGCTGAGTAGAAAAGAGACTGCTAAACCTCGACGAGTGCGAGCTCTGCAACTAACGATTAGTACGCAATTACCTGAACAAATCCGTGATGCTCAAACTGAAGCTCTGAAGGTAGAAAATATGAGTTTAGAAGGGTTACGGGAAATTGAAAAGCAACTAGAAGTAAAGGCGGATGGGATTCGTTACTTCATGGATAGACTATGGGTACCTCTACACGGAGACCTGAGAGACTTGGTGATGAGTGAGGCTCACAAGTCCAAGTATTCTATACATCCTGGATCTGACAAGATGTACCACGATTTGAAGGCGCACTATTGGTGGCCTAACATGAAAGCAGATGTAGCTACTTATGTGAGCAAGTGCCTGACCTGCTCGAAGGTTAAAGTGGAGTATCAGAAACCATCTGGTCTACTACAACAACCCGAGATCCCTATGTGGAAGTGGGATCAGATATCAATGGATTTTATTACTAAGTTACCTCGTTTATACTGGTTGTGATACAATATGGGTTATCGTGGATAGATTAACAAAGTCTGCTCATTTCCTAGCGATAAAGGAAACAGATAAGATGGAGAAACTAACCCGACTCTATTTGAAGGAGATCGTTTCGAGGCATGGAGTACCAATCTCAATAATTTCTGATCGCGACTCTCGTTTCACATCACACTTCTGGCAATCACTGCAGAAATCTTTGGGTACGTGATTGGATATGAGTACTACTTATCATCCATAGACTGATGGTCAAAGCAAGCGTACTATACAGACTTTGGAGGACATGTTACGTGCTTGTGTGATTGACTTCGGGAATAACTGGGAAGTTCACCTACCATTGGTGGAATTTTCTTACAACAACAGCTATCACACTAGCATAAAGGCAGCACCTTTTGAAGCTTTGTATGGGAGAAAGTGTAGATCACCAGTGTGCTGGGCTGAAATTGGTGATAGTCAATTAACGGGTCCTGAGTTGGTACACGAGACAACTTAGAAGATTGTCCAGATAAGAGACCGCATGGCTGCAGCGCGAGACAGACAGAAAAGCTATGTTGACAAGCGTCGGAAACCCTTAGAGTTTCAGATAGGTGACAAGGTTTTATTAAAGGTCTCACCATGGAAAGGCGTAGTTCGGTATGGTAAGCGAGGAAAGCTAAATCCGAGATACGTTGGACCATTTGAGATAGTGGAAAAAATTGGTCCAGTGGCCTATCGACTAGCCTTACCTGATTCATTGAGTGGAATCCATGATGTATTCCATGTTTCAAATCTAAAGAAATGTTTAACGGATGAAACGATGGTAGTGCCACTGGAAGAAGTTCAAGTAGACGAACAGTTACGCTTCATTGAGGAACCTGTCGAAGTGACGGATCGAGAGGTGAAGACACTTAAGCAAAGCAAGATACCCATTGTCAAAGTTCGATGGAACTCGAGACGTGGACTAGAATTCACGTGGGAACGTGAAGACCAAATGAAGCTTAAGTACCCTCAGCTATTCGAAAGGACGATGCCAGCTGGCGAAGGTACTGATTAAATTTCGGGACGAAATTTCTTTTAACATGGGGATGATGTGATAACTCATCCAAAACTCACACGATTTCGATTTCCTTGTGCCAATGCAGTAGACCAGTGATGGAACACTCACCATGTAACGCAATTTTCGGGACGAAAATTCTTTCAACATGGGGATAATGTGACATCCGGTAATTTTCCGTTACCAAACTCCGTTAGTTCCGTTAAGTCTTGCATACACGTGTCGGGAGCACACACTAGTTGTCGTTGAACGTTGGTGACTTAATAATAATTAATAATGATAAACTAATTATAATTTAACTAGTTATGTGATTATCAAGTTGTGCTTATGTGTTTACGTGATTTAAATACTGATGTAGTAGATTTGAATACTGATGTAGTCAGGATAGGAAATGCTCGGGGAATGAAGAGTAAAGTAAGTGGCTAATCACAACTGGCCACTGTAATTAGAGACTTGCTATACTTAACGTTAACTGAGCTATCACCTTAAATGTTAGTGTTGGTGTTGGGATCTTATAATGTTAGATGATGGCTGGAGGTAGATCATCTAAGGCTTCTAGAGGTGGTGCACGGGGTGGTCGTGCTGGGATACCCCGGGCCGCAAAGAACAAGGCAAGAACCACAGAGACGGCTCCTGCTGAGCCTGAGCTTCATCACCCGGAGGGAGTGGATGAGAGTGCCAATTTGAGGGCCTTAGTGAAAGAGGCAGTGGTGGAGGAGGTTCACCAAGTCATGCAGACGATCCTACCGTCTGTCGTGACTGAAGTGATCCGGGCCGTAAGGAAGGATGAGAGGAAAGAAAGAGGGCTGCTACTGGGAGAAGGGAGAATGAGGAAAATCATGATGTTGAGGAGGAGATAAATGTCGAAAGGGGAGTCTCCAGTGATGAAGAAGATGTAGAGGTGCGGGAAATCGTGAGGGGATGCAGCTATGGGGCATTCCAACGGTGTAAACCCCCTACTTTTGACGGCAACGGTAACGCTGCTACTGCCCACCGCTGGGTTGGAGAGATGGAGGCAGTGTTGGAAATTAGTGAGTGCAGGGAGGATCAGAAGGTGAAATTTGCCACTCACTCATTTTTCGACTCGGCTCTGTGTTGGTGGGACAATCTTGTCGAAGCCGAAGGCAACAGGGCTATCGGGAGGATGAGATGGAGTGAACTGAAAAGGTTAGTGATTGAGGAATTCTGTCCTCATCGAGAACTTGAAAAGATAGAGAGAGAGTTCCTACAGCTTGAGGCGGGAACCATGACCCACTAGCAATATACCACCAAGTTTAACGAAATGGCGAGGCTGGTGCCCGATCAAGTTACACCGGCTTAAAGGAAGATCAAGCGGTATATTCAGGGGTTGCCTGCTGACATCCGTAGGCACTTGATCGTTGCCCGACCGAGCACTTTTAGGTCGACAGTGGATTTGGCGGGAAGGTTGTATGATGAACGAGAGGTAACTGTAGTTGAGGTGAAGGGGACTGGTGGGGGTGACAGAAACTGGAACGGGAAGAGATTCGGGCGTGGTGGTTTCACCCCGAACAGTAAGAGGCTGAGGGCGGATGATCGCCGAGTGGTTACTGCAAGCTCGGGGTTGAGGAGGTGTGATAAGTGTGGGAAGGAACATAGCGGGGAATGCTGCTTGGGAATGAATGTCTGCTACAAATGTGGCAAGCCCGGTCACATTTCAAAGATGTATGGAGCCCCACGATGCTTTAACTGTGGTGAAGTCGGCCATATGAACCAGGATTGCAAGAAGCCAAGGGCTGAAAGTTCTGGGTTGAAGAAGAGGCCCGAAGAAGGAGGGCAGAGGGCAAGTGCAAGAGCCTTCACGATGACCCGAGAGGAAGCCCGGGTAGACCCCGACGTCATGTCAGGTGTGTTCCTAGTAAACCAAACTTGTGCCTCTGTATTATTTGATTCTGGTGCTAGTAGGAGTTTCATATCTGCTGCTTTCTGTGCTAAATTGCCTGTTAGTAGTAGGAGCATCGATGAACCTTTTGATGTAGAAACTGCTATTGGTAAGTCTACCAGAATCTCTGATATGATTGAGGATTGTGGCATAGAGTTAGAAGGACATAGGTTCTCTGCTAAACTATTTGTGTTGCCCCTAGGCGAATTTGATGTAGTTCTGGGGATGGATTGGTTGGCAACCTATGAGGAAAACATCGTGTGTCGGAAGAAAATGATTCAGTTAGTCGCACCCGATGGGAGTTCAGTGACAGTTTATGGTGATCGCGTCACTACGGTTCGGAAAGTGATTTCGATGGCAGTGGCAGAAAAGTGTATGAGGCGCGGTTGTTGTGCCTACTTGGATACGTAAAGGATATGGACGCGTCGATACCACAATTATTAGAAGTGCCAGTGGTACATGATTTCCTGGATTTGTTTCCCGAAGATCTACCAGGTGTGCCACCGGACCGTGAGATAGAATTTCAGATCGACCTGATACCCGGTGCGTAACCCGTTGCCAAGGCACCGTATCAGTCAGCTCCGACCGAGATGAAAGAACTGATGGATCAGCTACAGGAAGTGATGGATAAGGGGTTTATTAGACCGAGTATCTCTCCTTGGGGTGCTCCGGTATTATTCGTAAAGAAGAAAGACGGTAGTATGAGAATGTGTATAGACTACCGGGAGTTGAACAAGTTGACAGTAAAGAACACATACCCCCTACCAAGGATTGATGACCTGTTTGACCAGCTTCAAGGTGCCAGTTGGTTTTCCCGAATAGATCTTCGATCTGGCTATCATCAGCTGAAGGTAAAGGAACAAGATATCCCGAAGACAGCGTTCCGTACGCGTTATGGACATTACGAGTTTCTTGTTATGTCATTTGATTTAACTAATGCACCAGCTGCCTTTATGGATTTGATGAACCGAGTGTCTCGGCATGTTAGATAAATCAGTGATTGTGTTTATTGACGATATTCTGATTTATTCGAAGAGCAAAGAAGAACATGCCGGCCACCTACGTGAAATGTTGAAGACACTTAGAAAGGAAACGTTGTATGGTAAATTCTCTAAGTGGGCTTTTTGGCTACGAGAAGTTCAATTTCTGGGTCATGTGGTGAATACCGATGGAATTATGGTGGACCCGGCAAAGGTTGAGGCGGTAATGCAATGGAAGTCTCTAAAGACGCCATCCGAGATTCGCAGTTTCTTGGGTTTGGCGGGTTACTACCGAAGGTTTATCCAAGACTTTTCCAGGATAGCCTCACCTTTGACTAAGTTCACACGCAAGGATGTGAAGTTTGTGTGGGGACGAGAACAGGAGGATGCTTTTGAGGAGTTAAAGGCAAGATTAACTCAAGCTCCTATTTTGACATTGCCCGAAGGAAGTGAAGACTTAGTGGTGTATTCAGATGCATCTTATTCGGGACTGGTTTGCGTGCTAATGCAACGTGGACGAGTGATAGCTTACGTGTCCCGACAGTTAACGATCCACGAAGTTAATTACCCCACTCATGATTTAGAATTGGCTGCGGTGGTCTTTGCGTTGAAGATCTGGAGGCACTATTTATACGGGACCAAGTGCACAATCTTCACGGATCACACGAGCTTAAAATATTTTTTCGAGGAGAAAGATCTCAACATGAGGCAAAGGAGGTGGTTAGAGCTGATTAAGGATTATGATTGTGAGATCCATTACCACCCGGGCAAGGCCAACGTAGTGGCCGACGCCCTTAGCCAGAAGGAGAGACCCGAGCCGATTCGGGTGAAGGCGTATCAGTTGGTGATGACCTCAGATGTGATGATGCAAGTTAAAGAGTTTCAAAGTGAGGCGTTAAAAGAAGATCACCTCAACTCCGAACGAATGAGAGGTCTAGTTGCAGAATTGGGGGAGAATACCCACGGTGTTAAAACCCGCTTTGGGCGAATGTGGATTCCTCGATATGGAAATCTACGTTGGCGAATTATGGACGAAGCTCATAAGACTCGATACTCCATACATCCCGGTGCTACCAAGATGTATCAAGACATGAAGAAAGACTACTGGTGGCCGGGTATGAAACGTGACGTGGCAGAGTATGTGAGTAAGTGCCTTACTTGCTTGCAAGTGAAGGCAGAGCATCAAAAGCCATACAAGAAGATTCAACCGTTGGATATACCCGAGTGGAAGTGGGAGCACATCACCATGGATTTCATCACGAAGCTACCCCGTACGGCGAGGGGGTATGATACCATATGGGTGATAGTTGATCGTCTAACAAAGAGTGCTTAATTCCTACCGATCCACGAGACGTATTCCTCCAAGAGACTGGCGGACCTATTCATCAAAGAGATTGTAGCTCGCCATGGTGTGCCGGTGTCTATTGTGTCAGATCGTGACACCCGGTTCACATCGAAGTTTTGGAAGAGATTCCATGATGCCATGGGGACGAGACTACACGTTAGCACGGATTACCATCCTCAGACAGATGGTCAGTCTGAGTGGACGATTCAGACGCTCGAGGATATGCTCCAGGCATGTGTGATCGACTTTGGAGGGAGTTGGGATGATCATCTACCGTTGGCTGAGTTCTCGTACAACAACAGTTATCATGCTAGCATTGGTGTGCCACCATACGAGATGCTGTATGGTAGGAGGTGTAGAACGCCCGTGTATTGGGGAGACATTGGGCAGAAAGAATTGGGAAGCATCGAGGTGATTGAGGCTACGATTGAGAAGCTGGAAAAGATCAAAGCCTTTATGAAGGCGGCGAAGGATAGGCAGAAGTCGTATGCCAATAAGAGGCGTAGACCCATCGTGTTCAACGTGGGTGATAAAGTTATGTTAAAGGTCTCGCATTGGAAAGGGATCATCCGATTCCGGAAGAGGGGCAAGTTGAGTCCAAGATATATAGGGCCTTTCCGAATCATTGCACGAGTAGGAGAGGTGGCCTATCGTCTAGAATTGCCCGAGGAGTTGAGTGGGATTCACCTGACGTTTCATGTATCTCATCTGAGAAAATGCTTAGCCGACGAAGATATGATTGTGCCACTGGAGGATATCGAAGTGGATGAAAGACTCAACTATGTGGAGCAACCAGTGGCCATCATAGACAGGAAGGAGAAAAGATTGAGAAATAAAGTGGTTCCGCTTGTACGTGTGTAGTGGAAACACCGGAAGGGTTCTGAGTCTACGTGGGAGACTGAAGAAGAAATGAGGCCACACTACCCTCATTTATTTGAAGAATGACAGGTTTCGGGGACGAAACCTCTTTAAGGGGGGTAGACTTGTAACACCCGAATTTTTATAAGGCCAAAGTTGAAGGGTGAAAAGTGTAAAATAGACAAAAATCAAAAGTGGGTGTATAAAGAGCATGGTCGCCCATGCTCTTCCTGCTGCTGCTTTCCGAAGAAGAAAAGAAAGAAAGCTGGGTTTTGTGTTTTCTCTCGGTCGAATTGTGAAGAAGGAGAAGAATCTTCAAGGTTAGTAGGATTTTGTGATTTATTTGGTTCGATTTCTGTGAGGTTTCAACCTTAGAAACTGATTTCTATGTGTTCTGGTGTTTGGTGTTTGTTTTGGCTTGTTTTAGGTGTTTGAACTCTTGTGCACGCAAGTTGGGAGGAGATTCACTTGTTTGCTGCAATAGGTGAGTTCTAGGACCCCGACTCTCTGTTTTTAAACTTCTTTGGGGCTGAAAATGCATTTAAAATGTTTTACAACCGTCGTGTATGTTGACTGCTGATGTATGTGTATGAATTTCTGTGTTTTATGTGGTTGTAAGCTTGTTCTAAGAGTTTAGCATGATAGATCGATGTTAAGAATGTATGAAAATAAGGTTTTAGAACTGGTTATAGCATAAGTCTCATTTACAGGTCAGATGGTTCATCCGCATTTACACCGTGATAATTGCCTAAGTGTTTTGTTCACCCGCATTCACCTTTGTTAAGCCGCATTTGCCTAAATTCAGCCTAACTGTTCTTCCGCATTAGTTTTATTCATCCGCATTGCAAGTTATTCATCCGCATTTGCAAGTGTTCATCCGCATTAGTTTTGTTCATCTGCATTTGCAAGTTGTTCATCCGTATTGGTTCTGTTCATCCGCATTTCTTTAGGACTTGAGAAATTTTCTGGAATTTTGGAAGATCAGAAATTAGGATTTGACCACGGTTGACTTGATGCTATTATTTGCTTATCTTATGCATGATGTGGGCTGCCCTAATGTGCCTATTATGATACTATTATGTGGCCTTATGTGGTTTGTTTGTAATTATGAAGTATTATTAATCTAGTGAAAAATTAATATTAATGAAAAGTGGAACTTAAAGAATGAAAGACTTGCAAGTAAAAATTTACAAGAGGTGCACGACCATGTCGTCGTTAGCTCAACTGTGTACGGTTTAGCTAACCCAAAGGATGTACACAGGGTCAATCTTTAAGATTGAGGGGACCACTGTTGTTGCCCCGGTACTGGTGCCAGCATATGTGCACCACGGATGGAGTCTATTTATAGACTTCAAGGCCCAGTACCAGGTTTATGCGCATTTTATGGGGGGTATAGCACTTTGGTCCATATCGACAGTGAAAGATAATAATAATAAGCAAGAAAGAGAATGGTGATAATGTAATGGTTATGATTTGTATGTATGATGCGTGATCACATCCGAAAGAAAGATAAGATATTTTCTTTATGAAGTATTTTGTATTCAAATCTATCAAGATATTTTTATGATTTTAAAACTACAACTCACTCAGCAAAGCTGACTTTTATGCGTTTTCAGTTGGCAGGTAATATTGCTGAGGATGGCACTCGAGGAGGCTACTCGTCGAGACAAGGCTGACATCCATTCATGAATATAACATTGTTGTTTTGTAATGCAAACTAATGATCTTTTGTAACTGTAACAAACATGTATTACTTAGCAACAGCGTTTACAAATTAATAAATGGCTTTTAAATGTTTAAATTCCGCTGAATCATGATAATGAATTTATGAAATGGATCATGAATAGTGCTGTGAATGTCCAACTGTGAGGTCTCTGGAAACGGGGCTTTACAATTATTGTTGTTTTTATGATTGTTGTTCTTGTTATTGTTGTTGTTATGATTGTTGTTGTTGTTATTATGGTTGTTATGATTGTTGTTGTTAAGATTGTTGTTGTTGTTATGAATGTTGTTGTTATTAATGTTGTTGTTATTATTGTTGTTGTTATAATTGTTGTTGTTATTATTGTTGTTGTTATTACTGTTGTTTTTATTATTGTTGTTTTTATTATTGTTGTTGTTATTATTGTTGTTATTATTGTTGTTGTTATGATTGTTGTTGTTATGATTATTGTTGTTATGATTGTTGTTGTTATGATTATTGGTGTTATGATTGTTGTTGTTATGATTATTGTTGTTATGATTGTTGTTGTTATGATTGATGTTGTTATGCTTGTTATTGTTATGATTGTTGATGTTGTTATTGTTGTTGTTATGATTGTTGTTGTTATGATTTTTGTTGTTATGATTGTTGTTGTTATGATTATTATTGTTATGATTGTTGTTGTTGTTGTTGTTGTGATGATTGTTGTTGTTGTGATTGTTGTTATTATGATTGTTGTTGTTATTATTGTTGTTGTTGTGATTGTTGTTATTATGATTGTTGTTGTTATTATTGTTGTTGTTATTATTCTTGTTGTTATGATTGTTGTTGTTATGATTGTTGTTGCTATGATTGTTGTTTTTTTGATTGTTGTTGTTATGATTGTTGTTGTTATGATTGTTTTTATTATTATTGTTGTTGTTATGATTGTTGTTGTTGTTATTGTTGTTGTTCTTATTGTTGTTGTTATGATTGTTGTTGTTGTTGTTATTATTGTTGTTATGATTCCTCTTGTTATGATTATTGTTGTTATGATTGTTATTGTTATGATTGTTGTTGTTGTTATTATTGTTGTTATGATTGTTGTTGTTATGATTGTTGTTGTTATGATTGTTGTTATTACTATTGTTGTTGTTATGATTGTTGTTGTTGTTATTGTTGTTGTTACGATTGTTGTTGTTATGATTGTTGTTGTTGTTATTGTTGTTGTTATGATTGTTGTTGTTATGATTATTGTTGTTATGATTGTTGTTGTTATAATTGTTGTTGTTGTTATTGTTGTTATTGTTATTGTTGTTGTTATGATTATTGTTGTTGTTGTTGTTGTTGTTATGATTGTCGTTGTTGTGATTGTTGTTATTATGATTGTTATTATTATTATTGTTGATGTGATTATTGTTGTTGTTATGATTGTTGTTGTTATGATTGTTGTTGCTATGATTGTTGTGTTTTTGATTGTTGTTGTTATGATTGTTGTTGTTATTATTGTTGTTTTTGTGATTGTTGTTTTTATGATTGTTGTTCTTGTTATTGTTGTTGTTATGATTGTTGTTGTTATGATTGTTGTTGTTGTTATTATGGTTGTTATGATTGTTGTTGTTATGATTATTGTTGTTGTTATGAATGTTGTTATTATTATTATTGTTGTTATTATTCTTGTTGTTATTATTGTTGTTGTTATTATTGTTGTTGTTATTACTGTTTTTTATATTATTGTTTTTTTATTATTGTTGTTGTTATGATTGTTGTTGTTATTATTGTTGTTGTCATGATTGTTGTTGTTATCATTGTCATTGTTGTTGTTATGATTGTTGTTGTCATGATTAATGTTGTCATGATTGTTGTTGTTATGATTGTTGTTGTTATGATTGTTGTTGTTATGATTGTTATTGTTATGATTGTTGTTGTTATGATTGTTCTTGTTATTATTGTTGTTGTTATGATTGTTGTTGTTATTAATGTTGTTCTTATTATTGTTGTTGTTATGATTGTCGTTGTTGTTATTGTTGTGTAACACCCGGAAAATTTTAAAAGACGAGAAAGAAAGAATAAAAGCAGATAAAAAGGAAGAAAAACAATTTAACCCAAGTGGAAGATAACTAATGAGAAGTAAGAATGAATGCATGCATTAATGAACGATCGGAAGTAAGAAAAGTCTTGCAAGCACTGTAAGGAGGTTCACACCCAGTGAAGGGTGTTAGCTCAACGGTGTGCGGGTTAGCTACCCCAGAAGGATGCACACTGGGGTCTAGTCTTTGTGAATGACCATACGTTCGGGACCATTATCGCTTACCCCGGTGCTGCCCGCCTCGTGCATGATGTTTGAAGTCTATTTATAGTCTTCGGTCCAGCCCCCGCCTTGTGCATGATGTTTGGGGTTCAGCACATGGCATGGTACAAATGATGATACCCCGATGCTGGGCCCGCCTCGGGCATGATGTTTGAAGTCTATTTATAGTCTTCGGTCCAGTACCCTCCTTGTGCATGATGTTTGGGGTATAGCTAGAGGCATTAGCCTGGAGCATAGAGAAGTGAAAGTAATAATGATCGAACGAAATATACGATAAGAGAATGAATGAATGAATGAATGTAAGTTGAAGATGATGAAAGATAATAATCAGATTATCTATTTGTACGTATGATGTATGATCGCTTAAGAAAGTAATGTACGGTTTTAATCGAAAGAAAAGTATTTTATTTATAAAACTAGAACTCATTCAGCAACGCTGACTTTTATGTGTTTCCAGTTGGCAGGTAATTGTTGCTAAGGATGGCACGGGCAGCTACTTGGCATTTTTGGATGGCATCCGTTGTTTAGAATTTAATGCAACGAGTGATATTTTGTAACAGTTAACTGAAGTGTATTATTTTTCAAAAGCAATTATAATGAAATGATTTTAAATTATTCCGCTGCGTTGTTTTAGTACACCTAAATATATGTTTTATGTTTTATGTGCAATGACTGACCAGCTGTAAGCGTCCCGGGAACGAGGCCTTACAAGTTGGTATCAGAGCCAAAGTTTAAGTGAAACGGGTAAATATTTTCAAAAGAAACCTAAACTTAAACTGAGAATGGGACATAGGGAAGGGATGCCAGTCCGAGTAGCTGCGTGCCATCAGGTATTTTCTTAATGTTTACCGGTATTACGTGCACATGTTATGTGATTTATGTGCTTCTTAGTAGATTTAGATACTGATGTAGTCAGGATAGGAAATGCTTGGGGTATGAAGAGTAAAGTAAGTGGCTAATCACAACTGGCCACTGTAATTAGGGACTTACTATACTTGACATAAACTGAGTTGTCACCTTGAATGACTGTGTTGGTGTTTGAATCTTATAGCGTGTTAGAGGATGGCCGGCGGTAGTCTTCGAAGGCTTCTCGAGGTGGAGGTCGTGGTGGACGTGGTGCTGGACCACGGGTCACGAGAGGAAGGCCTAGGGCTAAAGAGGTGGCTCACAAAGAGCCCGAGACCCCTCATTCGGAGGGTGGTGATGAGAGTGCCAATTTAAGGGCCTCAGTGAAGGAGGCAGTGATGGAAGAGGTTCACCAGGTCATGCAGACGATCCTACCATCTGTGGTGACCGAAGTGATTAAGGCTATACGAGAAGGAGAGAGGAAGGAAAGAAGGAGACCCGTGGGGGAAAGGGAGCAACCGGAGACTGAGACAGTTGTCTCCAGTGAAGAAGAAGGAGAAGAGCCTGTGCAGGAGATGGCACGAGGCTGTAACTATAGGGCATTTCAAAGATGCAAGCCCCCGACTTTTGACGGAAACGACACTGCGACTGCTGGTCACCGGTGGGTGAGAGAGATGGAAGCTGTTCTAGATATCAGCGAGTGCCGAGAAGAACAGAAGGTGAAGTTTGCCACTCATTCATTTGTGGACTCGGCCCTATGTTGGTGAGACAATATTGTCCAGGCTGAGGGTAGTAAAGCTATTGGCAGGATAAGGTGGAATGAGTTGAAGAAACTGGTGATCAAGGAGTTTTGTCCTCATCGAGAGCTCGACAAGGTTGAGAGGGAGTTCCTACAGCTGGAGGCGGGAACCATGACACATCAGCAATATACCACCAAATTTAATGAGATGGCACGGCTGGTGCCGGATCAGGTGACACCCTTGTCAACAAAGATTAAGAGATACATTCAGGGCTTGCCGGCGGACATCCGCAGGCACATGATCGCCACCCGACCGAGCATGTTTAGGTCAGTGGTTGATCTGGCAGGGAGGTTGTATGATGAACGGGAAGTGGTGGTGGCTGAGGTGAGTAAGAAAAATGGTGGTGACCGGAACTGGAACGGGAAGAGGTTTAGTAGGGGTGGTGCGTCGATAAACAACAAGCGAGCACGGGTGGATGACCGCCGTGTGGTCACATCTGGTGCGGGGTCGAAGAGTTGTGGCAAATGTGGAAAGGAGCATTTCGGAGAATGTAGGCGGGGATTGAATGTATGCTTCTTGTGTGGGAGGACAGGGCATATAGCAAAGGATTGTCATATGGCCAGATGTTTTAACTGTGGTGGAGAGGGTCACATGAGCAGGGAATGCAAGAAGCCAAGGGCTGAGAGTTCCGGAGTGAAGAAGACGACCGGAACCGAAGGGTAGAAAGCAAGCGCCAGAGCATTCACGATGACCCAGGAGGAGGCTAGGATAGACCCCGATGTTGTGTCAGGTACGTTCCTAGTAAACCAAACTCTTGCCTCCGTGTTATTTGACTCCGGTGCTAGTAAGAGCTTCATTTCTGCTACCTTTTGTGCAAAGTTGCCTTTAAGGAGTAGGAGTATTGACGAGCCCTTCGATGTAGAAACTGCCATAGGTAAGTCTACCAGGATTTCTGAGATGATGGAAGGCTGTGTCATAGAAGTTGAAGGTCATAAATTTCCAGTTAAACCATTCGTGATGACCTTAGGCGGTTTCGATGTAGTCCTGGGAATGGACTGGTTAGCGGCCTACGAGGCGAATATCGTATGCCATAAGAAGATGATTGGACTGACAGCGCCTGACGGGAGTTCGGTGACGATTTAAGGTGATCGAGTTACTACGATTCCGAAGGTGATTTCAATGGCGGTGGCGGGAAAGTGTATGAGGCGTGGATGTAGTGCCTACTTGGCCTACGTAAAAGATGTTGATACGCCAACACCACAATTGTCTGATGTACCAGTTGTGTGTGACTTCCCAGACGTGTTCCCAGAAGATTTACCAGGTGTACCGCCGGACCGTGAGATTGAGTTTCAGATCGACCTGATACCCGGTGCCCAATCTGTTGCTAAGGCACCGTATCGGTTAGCCCCCTCTGAGCTGAAGGAATTGATGGAGCAACTGCAAGATTTGATTGATAAGGGGTTCATTAGACCGAGTATCTCTCCATGGGGTGCGCCGGTTTTGTTTGTAAAGAAGAAGGACGGTAGTATGAGGATGTGTATTGACTACCGCGAGCTAAACAAGTTGATGGTGAAGAATCGGTATCCATTGCCGAGGATTGATGACCTGTTTGATCAGCTCCAAGGTGCCAGTTGGTTTTCGAGAATAGATCTCCGATCTGGTTACCATCAGCTGAAGGTGAAGGAGCAGGATATTCCTAAAACAGCTTTTGGTACGCGTTATGGACACTACGAGTCGTTATGCCTTTTGGTTTAACCAACGCGCCAGCTGCTTTTATGGATCTGATGAATCAAGTGTGTCGGCCGATGTTGGATAAATCAGTGATTTTGTTCATCGATGATATCTTGATTTATTCGAAGAGTGAGGTGGAACATGCCTGTCACATTCGAGAGGTGTTAGAGACGTTGAGAAGCGAGAAGTTGTATGCTAAGTTCTCCAAGTGCGCATTCTGGTTGCGCGAGGTTCAGTTTTTGGGTCACGTGGTGAATCCCGAGGGGATTATGGTGGACCCGACAAAAGTGGAAGCTGTGATGCAATGGAGGTCTCCAAAGACGCCATCCGAGATTCGTAGTTTCTTGGGGTTGGTGGGATATTATAGGAGATTCATTAAAGACTTCTCTAAGATAGCTTCTCCGTTGACTAAATTGACCCGTAAGGATGTGAAGTTTGTATGGTGTCAAGCTCAAGAGAGTGCTTTAGAGGAGTTAAAGGCAAGGCTGACTCAAGCTCCTGTCTTATCATTACCTGAAGGGAGCGAGGATCTGGTGGTTTATTCACATGCTTCTTACTCGGGATTGGGTTGCGTACTGATCCAGCGTGGAAAGGTTATAGCTTACGCATCCCGACAATTGAAGGTTCATGAGGTTAATTACCCTACTCATGATTTAGAGCTAGCAGCTGTGGTATTTGCATTAAAAATTTGTAGGCACTACCTGTACGTGACGAGGTGCACCATCTTCACTAACCATAAGAGCTTGAAGTACTTCTTCGAGCAGAAGGATTTGAACATGAGGCAAAGGAGATGGTTGGAACTGATAAAGGATTATGATTGTGAAATCCATTACCATCCGGGCAAAGCCAACGTAGTGGCCGATGCCCTCAGCCGAAAAGAGAGGCCTGAACCAATTCGGGCGAAGGCTTACCAATTGATTTTGACCTCCGATGTGATGAAAAAGGTTAAGGAGTTTCAAGATAAGGCGTTGAAGGAAGATCATCTTAACTCTGAAAGGATGAGAGGTCTAGTCGTGGAATTGAGTGAAAACACTCTCGGTGTTAGAACCCGATTTGGACGGATGTGGATCCCTCGTTACGGGGATTTACATGGGAGGATTATGGATGAAGCTCATAAGACTCGATACTCCATTCATCCCGGTGCTACAAAGATGTATCAAGACATGAAGAAAGATTTTTGGTGGCCGGGTATGAGGCGCGATGTAGCGGAGTATGTGAGTAAGTGTCTTACTTGCTTGCAAGTGAAGGCCTAGCATCAGAAGCCGTACGGGAAGATCCAACCTTTGGATATACCCGTGTGGAAGTGGGAGCATATCACCATGGACTTTATCATGAAGCTGCCGCGTACCGTGAAGGGGAACGATGCCATATGGGTGATAGTCGACCGTCTGACGAAGAGTGCTCACTTCCTACTTCATCGGAGAAGTTAGCGGATCTATTCATCAGGGAGATTGTAACTCGTCACGGTGTGCCGGTGTCTATTGTTTCTGATCGTGACACTCTGTTTACATCTAAGTTCTGGAAGAGATTTCATGATGCAATGGGGACGAGGTTACACATCAGCAAGGCTTATCATCCACTGACGGATGGTCAGTCGAAGTGAACCATTCAGATGCTTGAGGATATGCTTCTGGCATGCATCATTGATTTTGGAGGTAGTTGGGATGACCACTTACCGTTAGGTGAGTTCTCATATAATAACAGTTATCATGCCAGCATTGGTATGCCCCCTTATGAGATGCTATATAGTAGGAGATGCAGAACACCCTTTTGTTGGGGTGATATTGGTCAGAAGTAGTTAGGAAGTATTGAGGTGATTGAGGCTATGACTGAGAAGCTCGAAAAGATCAAAGCCTTTATGAAGGCAGCCAAAGATAGGCAGAAGTCGTATGCCGATAAGAGACGTAGACCGATTGAGTTCCAGGTGGGCGATATAGTTATGCTGAAAGTCTCACCTTGGAAGGGTACCATTCGGTTTAGAAAGCGGGGCAAGTTGAGCCCGAGATACATAAGGCCTTTCCGAATCATTGCTCGAGTAGGAGAGGTGGCCTACAGGTTGGAGTTACCCGATGAGTTAAGTGGAATTCACCCGACATTCCATGTATCTCATCTGCGGAAGTGTTTACCTGATGGGGATATGGTTGTACCACTAGGGGACATTGAAGTTGATGAAAGGCTCAATTATGTGGAGCAACCAGTGGCAATCATTGACCGCAAGGAGAAACGGTTAAGGAATAAAGTGGTTCCTCTTGTGCGCGTACAGTGGAAGCACAGGAAGGGATCCGAGTCTACGTGGGAGACTGAAGAAGAGATGAGGCAACATTACCCACATCTATTCGAGGAATAGCAGGTTTCGGGGACGAAACCTATATAAGGGGAGTGGACTTGTGACACCCGGAAAATTTTTAAAGACGGGAAAGAGGAAAACACAATTTAACCTAAGTTAAGGGGCTAAATGTGTAAAAAGGACAAAAATAATAAAAGTGGGTGTAAAAAGGTGATGGCCGCCCACTCTTCTCTGCATATCTTCTTTTCACCAGATTAGAGATAGAAAGCAGAGCTGAAGTTTTCAGATTTTGAAGAAAGAAGAGGGAGAATTCGAATTCAAGGTAAGAGTTTTTCGTTTTAAGTTGTTCTTGGCTGGCCTATGCCTCGGTTGCATGCTTATGTGTGTTTTGTTGTGTTCGGGTGTGTGTTTTTGGTGGGTTTCTAGGTGGTTGAACTCATAGTGCAGACGGGTTTAAAGGAAGTCACACTCGAAGGCTGCAAAGGTGAGTTCTAGATCCCCAAATTCTATGTTTTAAACCTGTTTTGTTGCTGGAAATGCATGTATCAAACTTTTTATATGACCAGTATTTTGTACCGTAAGTTTGGCCCTGTTCTTTTATTAGGTGTGTTAGGGCCTGCATGTTTTGCTCGGTTTATGTGATTGTATGCTTGTTCTAAGAGATTAGCATGCTAGATTGGTGCGATGAATGTATAAGAATAAGGATTGGGAACTGATTTTATTATAAGATGCGGTTTCAGGTTATTGATCATCCGCATTAAGTTTGAATATTTGAAAGTGTTGTTCATCCGCATTAGTTAAGTCTTCATCCGCATTTGTTTGTCCTTGCGCATTAACTTCAGTCATTCGCATTTGGTTCATGCGCATTTCCTTGGGACACTTGGAATATTTTCGGAGGTGTTCATCCGCATTCGTTTACTCATTCGCATTTGTTTTGTCCATGCGCATTTGTTTGTTCATCCGCATTTCTTTTAGGAGACGGAATTTTCTGAGATTTTGGGATGTAGAGCTTAAGTGTTGAGAAAGGAGGTTTTATGGGGGATTGTGCTTGTTTACGTTTTTGCATGCTTTGTGTGCTGTTTTGATGATGTTGTTACATGTTATGTTTAAGTCGTGCCTTACATGGTGTGACGTATGTATATGCTTATGTTAAGTACTACTTAACGAAAGTGGAAGATAACTAATGGGAAGTAAGAATGAATGCATGCATTAATGAACGATCCGAAGTAAGAAAAGTCTTGCAAGCACTGTAAGGAGGTTCACACCCAGTGAAGGGTGTTAGCTTAACGGTGTGCGGGTTAGCTACCCCAGAAGGATGCACACTGGGGTCTAGTCCTTGTGACTGACCATACATATGGGACCATTGTCGCTTACCCCGGTGCTGGACCCGCCTTGTGCATGATGTTTGAAGTCTATTTATAGTCTTCGGTCCAGTACCCGCCTTGTGCATGATGTTTGGGGTAAAGCACATGGCATGGTCCAAATGATGATACCCCGGTGCTGGGCCCACCTCGGGCATGATGTTTGAAGTCTATTTATAGTCTTCGGTCCAGTACCCGCCTTGTGCATGATGTTTGGGGTATAGCTCGAGGCATTAGCCTTGAGCATAGAGAAGTGAAAGTAATAATGATCGAATGAAATATACGATAAGAGAATGAATGAATGTAAGTTGAAGAGGATGAAAGATAATAATGAGATTATCTATTTGTACGTATGATGTATGATCGCTTACGAAGTAATGTATGGTTTTAATCGAAAGAAAAGTATTTATTTATGAAACTATAACTCACTCAGCAACGCTGACTTTTATGTGTTTCTTGTTGGCAGGTAATTGTTGCTGAGGATGGCATGGGGCAGCTACTTGGCATTTTTGGATGCATTCGTTGTTTAGAATTATAATGTTTTTGTGATGTAATGCAAATTATGATATTTTATAACAGTTAACAACAATGTATTATTTTGCAAAAGCAATTATAATGAAATGGTTTGTTTAAAAGAATTCCACTGCAACGTTTCCGAAATGGTAAATGTAAATTATATGTTTTATTTGCGATGATTGCCCAGCTGTAAGCGTTCCGGGAACGGGGCGTTACAAATGGGGACGAGGTTACACATCAGAACGGCTTATCATCCAAAGACGGATGGTCAGTCGGAGAGAACCATTCAGGCGCTTGAGGATATGCTTCGGGCATGCGTCATTGATTTTGGAGGTAGTTGGGATGACCAATTACCGTTAGATGAGTTCTCATATAATAACAGTTATCATGCCAGCATTGGTATGCACCCTTATGAGATGCTATATGGTAGGAGATGTAGAACACCCGTTTGTTGGGGTGATATTGGTCAGAAGGAGTTAGGAAGTATTGAGGTGATTGAGGCTACGACTGAGAAGCTCGAAAAGATCAAAGCCTTTATGAAGGCAGCCAAAGATAGGCAGAAGTCGTATGCCGATAAGAGACGTAGACCGATTGAGTTCCAGGTGGGCGATAGAGTTATGTTGAAAGTCTCACCTTGGAAAGGTATCATTCGGTTTAGAAAGCGGGGCAAGTTGAGCCCGAGATACATAGGGCCTTTCCGAATCATTGGCCGAGTAGGAGAGGTGGCCTACAGGTTGGAGTTACCCGATGAGTTAAGTGGAATTCACCCGACATTCCATGTATCTCATCTGTGGAAGTGTTTAGCTGACGAAGATATGGTTGTACCATTGGAAGACATTGAAGTTGATGAAAGGCTCAATTATGTGGAGCAACCAGTGGCAATCATTGACCGCAAGGAGAAACGGTTAAGGAATAAAGTGGTTCCTCTTGTGCGCGTACAGTGGAAGCACAGGAAGGGATCCGAGTCTACGTGGGAGACTGAAGAAGAGATGAGGCAGCATTACTCACATTTGTTCGAGGAATAACAGGTTTCGGGGACGAAACCTATATAAGGGGGTGGACTTGTAACACCCGGAAAATTTTAAAAGATGAGAAAGAAAGAATAAAAGCAGATAAAAAGGAAGAAACACAATTTAACCCAAGCTGAGGGGCTAAATGTGTCAAAAAGGACAAAAAGAATAAAAGTGGGTGTAAAAAGGTGATGGCCGCACACACCTTCCTGCACATTTCACTTCAACCGGATTTATAGAGAGAAAGCAGAGAAGAGTTTCGGGTTTGAAGAAAGAAGAACAAGGAAACCGAATTCAAGGTAAGAATTCTTGGTTTTAAGTTGGTCTTGGCCGGCCTATGCCTCGGTTGTATGCTTATGTGTGTTTTGTTGTGTTCGGGTGTGTGTTTTTGGTGGGTTTCTAGGTGGTGGAACTCATAGTGCAGACGAGTTTGAAGGAAGTCATACTCGAAGGCTGCTAAGGTGAGTTCTAGATCCCCGGTTTCTATGTTTTAAACCTGTTTTGGGGCTGGAAATACATGTAACTAACTTTTAATATGTCCGGTATTTTGTACCGTAAGTTTGGCCCTGTTCTGTTATTGGGTGTGTTAGGGCCTGCATGTTTTGCTCGGTTTACGTGGTTGTATGCTTGTTCTAAGACATTAGCATGCTAGATCGATGCGATGAATGTATAAGAATAAGGATTGGGAACTGATTTTAGTATAAGACGCGGTTTCAGGTTATTGATCATCCGCATTAAGTTTGCATATTTGCATAAGTGTTATTCATCCGCATTTGTTTGTCCATGCGTATTTGCTTCAGTCATCCATATTTGGTTCATGCACATTTCTTTGGGACACTTGGAATATTTTCTGAGGTGTTCATCCGCATTGGTTTACTCATCCGCATTGGTTTATTCATCCGCATTTGTTTGTTTATCCGCATTTGTTTGCTCATCCGCATTTCTTTAAGGGGACAATTTTCTGAGATTTTGGGATGTAGAGCTTAAGTGATGAGAAAGGAGGTTTTACGGGGGACTATGCTTGTTTACGTTTTGCATGCTTTGTATGCTGTTGTGATGATGTTGTTCCATGTTATGTTAAAGTCGTGACCTTACGTGGTGTGACGTATGTATATGCTTATGTAAAGTATTACTTAACGAAAGTGGACGATAACTAATGAGAAGTAGGAATGAATGCATGCATTAATGAACGATCGGAAGTAAGAAAAGTCTTGCAAGCACTGTAAGGAGGTTCACACCCAGTGAAGGGTGTTAGCTCAACGGTGTGCGGGTTAGCTACCCCAGAAGGATGCACACTGTGGTCTAGTCTTTGTGACTGACCATACGTACGGGATCATTGTCGCTTACCCCGGTGCTGGGCCCGCCTCGGGCATGATGTTTGAAGTCTATTTATAGTCTTCGGTCCAGTACCAGCCTTGTGCATGATGTTTGGGGTATAGCACATGGCATGGTCCAAATGATGATACCCCGGTGCTGGGCCCGCCTCGGGCATGATGTTTGAAGTCTATTTATAGTCTTCGGTCCAGTACCCGCCTTGTGCATGATGTTTGGGGTATAGCTCAAGCCATTAGCCTGGAGCTTAAAGATGTGAAAGTAATAATGATCGAACGAAATATACGATAAGAGAATGAATGAATGAATGAATGTAGGTTGAAGATGATGAAAGATAATAATGAGATTAACTATTTGTACGTATGATGTATGATCGCTTACGAAAGTAATGTACGGTTTTAATCGAAAGAAAAGTATTTTATTTATAAAACTAGAACTCACTCAGCAACGCTGACTTTTATGTGTTTTCAGTTGGTAGGTAATTGTTGCTGAGGATGGCACGGGGCAGCTACTTGGCATTTTTGGATGGCATCCGTTGTTTAGAATTATAATGTTGTTGTGATGTAATGCACCGAGTGATATTTTGTAACAGTTAACTAAAGTGTATTATTTTGCAAAAGCAATTATAATGAAATGATTTTAAATTATACCGCTGCATTGTTTTAGTACACCTAAATATATGTTTTATGTTTTATGTGCAATGACTGACCAGCTGTAAGCGTCCCGGGAACGGGGCCTTACATGTTGTTGTTGTTATTGTTGTTTTTATGATTATTGTTGTTGTTATTGTAGTTGTTATGATTGTTGTTGTTATTATTGTTGTTTTTATTATTGTTATTGTTATTATTGTTGTTGTTATGAATGTTGTTATTATGATTGTTATTGTTATGAT
Source organism: Flaveria sonorensis (assembly GCA_025506505.1). Classification (NCBI taxonomy): domain Eukaryota; kingdom Viridiplantae; phylum Streptophyta; class Magnoliopsida; order Asterales; family Asteraceae; genus Flaveria; species Flaveria sonorensis. Next base: position 29,216,553 of record CM046423.1, on the reverse strand, counting down.
TGTTGTTGTTATAATTGTTGTTATTATTGTTGTTCTTATTATTGTTGTTGTTATTATTGTTGTTGTAATTATTCTTGTTGTTATTAATGTTGTTGTTATTATTGTTGGTGTTATTATTATTGTTGTTGTTATTGTTGTTGTTATTATTGTTGTTGTGATTATTGTTGTTGTTATTATTGTTGTTTTTATGATTGTTGTTGTTATGATTGTTGTTGTTATTATTGTTATTGTTATGATTGTTGTTGTTATGATTGTTGTTGTTATGATTGCTGTTGTTATTATTGTTGTTGTTATGATTGTTGTTGTTATTATTATTGTTGTTATGATTGTTGTTGTTGTTATTGCTGTTGTTTTTATTTATGTTGTTATGATTGTTGTTATTGTTATTGTTGTTGTTATGATTGTTATTGTTTTGATTGTTATTGTTATGATTGTTATTGTTATTATTACTGTTGTTATTATTGTTTTTGTTATGATTGTTGTTGTTATAATTATTGTTTTTATGATTGTTGTTGTTATGATTGTTGTTGTTATGATTGTTGTTATTATCATTGTTGTTGTTATGATTGTTGTTGTTGTTATTGTTGTTGTTATGATTGTTGTTGCTATGATTGTTGTTATTGTTATTGTTGTTGTTATGATTGTTGTTGTTATGATTATTGTTGTTATGATTGTTGTTGTTGTTGTTGTTGTTGTTATGATTGTTGTTGTTGTGATTGTTGTTATTATGATTGTTATTGTTATTATTGTTGTTGTTATGATTGTTGTTGTTATGATTGTTGTTGTTGTTATTGTTGTTGTTATGAATGTTGTTATTATGATTGTTGTTGTTGTTATTGTTGTTGTTATGAATGTTGTTATTATGATTGTTATTGTTATGATTGTTGTTGTAATGATTGTTGTGGTTGTGATTGTTGTTATTATGATTGTTATTGTTATTATTGTCATTGTTATTATTGTTGTTGTTATGATTGTTGTTGTTATGATTGTTGTTGCTATGATTGTTGTTTTTTTTATTGTTGTTGTTATGATTGTTGTTGTTATTATTATTGTTGATTTTATGATTGTTGTTCTTGTTATTGTTGTTGTTATGATTGTTGTTGTTATGATTGTTGTTGTTGTTATTGTGGTTGTTATGATTGTTGTTGTTATTATTATTGTTGTTGTTATGAATGTTGTTGTTATTATTGTTGTTGTTATTATTCTTGTTGTTATTATTGTTGTTGTTATTATTGTTGTTGTTATTACTGTTGTTTTTATTATTGTTGTTTTTATTATTGTTGTTGTTATTATTGTTGTTATTATTATTGTTGTTATGATTGTTGTTGTTATGATTATTGTTGTTATGATTGTTGTTGTTATGATTGTTGTTGTTATGATTGTTGTTATTATTATTGTTGTTGTTATGATTATTGCTGTTGTTATTGTTGTTGTTATGATTGTTGTTGCTATGATTGTTGTTGTTGTAATTGTTGTTGTTATGATTATTGTTGTTATGATTATTATTGTTATGATTATTGTTGTTATGATTATTATTGTTATGATTCTTGTTGTTATGATTGTTGTTGTTGTTGTTGTTGTTGTTGTTATGATTGTTGTTGTTGTGATTGTTGTTATTATGATTGTTATTGTTATTATTGTTGTTGTTATTATTGTTGTTGTTATGATTGTTGTTGTTATGATTGTTGTTGCTATGATTGTTGTTTTTTTGATTGTTGTTGTTATGATTGTTGTTGTTATTATTGTTTTTATTATTTTGTTGTTGTTATGATTGTTGTTCTTGTTATTGTTGATGTTGTTATTGTTGTTGTTATGATTGTAGTTGTTGTTGTTATTATTGTTGTTATGATTCTTCTTGTTATGATTGTTGTTGTTATGATTGTTATTGTTATGATTTTTGTTGTTGTTATGATTGTTGTTGTTATGATTGTTGTTATTATTATTGTTGTTGTTATGATTGTTGTTGTTGTTATTGTTGTTGTTATGATTGTTGTTGTTATGATTGTTGTTGTTGTTATTGTTGTTGTTATGATTGTTGTTGTTATGATTAATGTTGTTATGATTGTTGTTATTATAATTGTTGTTGTTGTTATTGTTATTGTTGTTGTTATGATTGTTGTTCTTATTATTGTTGTTGTTATTATTGTTGTTGTAATTATTCTTGTTGCTATTAATGTTGTTGTTATTATTGTTGGTGTTATTATTATTGTTGTTGTTATTGTTGTTGTTATTATTGTTGTTGTGATTATTGTTGTTGTTATTATTGTTGTTTTTATGATTGTTGTTGTTATGATTGTTGTTGTTATTATTGTTATTGTTATGATTGTTGTTGTTATGATTGTTGTTGTTATGATTGCTGTTGTTATTATTGTTGTTGTTATGATTGTTGTTGTTATTATTATTGTTGTTATGATTGTTGTTGTTGTTATTGTTGTTGTTTTTATTTATGTTGTTATGATTGTTGTTATTGTTATTGTTGTTGTTATGATTGTTATTGTTTTGATTGTTATTGTTATGATTGTTATTGTTTTATTATTGTTGTTATTATTGTTTTTGTTATGATTGTTGTTGTTATAATTATTGTTTTTATGATTGTTGTTGTTATGATTGTTGTTGTTATGATTGTTGTTATTATCATTGTTGTTGTTATGATTGTTGTTGTTGTTATTGTTGTTGTTATGATTGTTGTTGCTATGATTGTTGTTATTGTTATTGTTGTTGTTATGATTGTTGTTGTTATGATTATTGTTGTTATGATTGTTGTTGTTGTTGTTGTTGTTATGATTGTTGTTGTTGTGATTGTTGTTATTATGATTGTTATTGTTATTATTGTTGTTGTTATGATTGTTGTTGTTATGATTGTTGTTGTTGTTATTGTTGTTGTTATGAATGTTGTTATTATGATTGTTGTTGTTGTTATTGTTGTTGTTATGAATGTTGTTATTATGATTGTTATTGTTATGATTGTTGTTGTAATGATTGTTGTGGTTGTGATTGTTGTTATTATGATTGTTATTGTTATTATTGTTATTGTTATTATTGTTGTTGTTATGATTGTTGTTGTTATGATTGTTGTTGCTATGATTGTTGTTTTTTTTATTGTTGTTGTTATGATTGTTGTTGTTATTATTATTGTTGATTTTATGATTGTTGTTCTTGTTATTGTTGTTGTTATGATTGTTGTTGTTATGATTGTTGTTGTTGTTATTGTGGTTGTTATGATTGTTGTTGTTATTATTATTGTTGTTGTTATGAATGTTGTTGTTATTATTGTTGTTGTTATTATTCTTGTTGTTATTATTGTTGTTGTTATTATTGTTGTTGTTATTACTGTTGTTTTTATTATTTTTGTTTTTATTATTGTTGTTGTTATTATTGTTGTTATTATTATTGTTGTTATGATTGTTGTTGTTACGATTATTGTTGTTATGATTGTTGTTGTTATGATTGTTGTTGTTATGATTGTTGTTATTATTATTGTTGTTGTTATGATTATTGCTGTTGTTATTGTTGTTGTTATGATTGTTGTTGTTATGATTGTTGTTGTTGTAATTGTTGTTGTTATGATTATTGTTGTTATGATTATTATTGTTATGATTATTGTTGTTATGATTATTATTGTTATGATTCTTGTTGTTATGATTGTTGTTGTTGTTTTTGTTGTTGTTGTTATGATTGTTGTTGTTATGATTGTTTTTATTATGATTGTTATTGTTATTATTGTTGTTGTTATTATTGTTGTTGTTATGATTGTTGTTGTTATGATTGTTGTTGCTATGATTGTTGTTTTTTTGATTGTTGTTGTTATGATTGTTGTTGTTATGATTGTTTTTATTATTATTGTTGTTGTTATGATTGTTGTTCTTGTTATTGTTGATGTTGTTATTGTTGTTGTTATGATTGTAGTTGTTGTTGTTATTATTGTTGTTATGATTCTTCTTGTTATGATTGTTGTTGTTATGATTGTTGTTGTTATGATTTTTGTTGTTGTTATGATTGTTGTTGTTATGATTGTTGTTATTATTATTGTTGTTGTTATGATTGTTGTTGTTGTTATTGTTGTTGTTACGATTGTTGTTGTTATGATTGTTGTTGTTGTTATTGTTGTTGTTATGATTGTTGTTGTTATGATTAATGTTGTTATGATTGTTGTTGTTATAATTGTTGTTGTTGTTATTGTTATTGTTGTTGTTATGATTGTTGTTGTTGTTGTTGTTGTTTTTATGATTGTTGTTGTTGTGATTGTTGTTATTATGATTGTTATTGTTATTATTGTTGTTGTTATTATTGTTGTTGTTATGATTGTTGTTGTTATGATTGTTGATGCTATGATTGTTGTGTTTTTGATTGTTGTTGTTATGATTGTTTTTGTTATTATTGTTGTTTTTGTGATTGTTGTTTTTATGATTGTTGTTCTTGTTATTGTTGTTGTTATGATTGTTGTTGTTATGATTGTTGTTGTTGTTATTGTGGTTGTTATGATTGTTGTTGTTATGATTATTGTTGTTGTTATGAATGTTGTTGTCACACCCTCGCTAAAGCGGAAACACGAGGAAGCAACGGTCGGGATCGTCATAACACATTGGGGTTTCAAGAGAATATCTAAAGGTATTCTCCGTACATGGGTCATGACGTCGCCCGACACATAGGAACACGTGTCATGGATAGTCACTACCAGAAGGTCTTACCAAAATGCATAATCATACCAAAGCTCCATACAAAAACAAATCAACACAATTGTCAAACAATAAAAATCTCAAAATCCTCAAAATTACAATCCATAAAACCCAACAATCCACAACATGTCCCAAAGGTTTCTTGAATGTCTAATGCTCCTAGTGGAGCGGTCTCGACTAAGTCCACAGCCATACACCTAGACTTCATTACCTGAAAAGACATGCTCTAAAAAGGTCAACATACGTTGGTGAGTTCACAGGTTTATAAGTGCAAATATTGTTCCGTGTATAACATGTATAGAAAATTGTATGTGAAAAAGATACATAGCAGTCAAGATATCAACATAAGTTCGAATGTAACCCAAGTCCAAGACATTCCAAAATTGCACACAACCGGATTATATTTACCCAAGGGCAAGCCCTGGCCAAGTCGGTCTCGACTAGTATACCGACAACATGGGTGGGGGTGTCAACCCGTTAGTACTAACAATATCTCTCCATAACGTCCAAGTACACAAGTTGAAGCACAAGCACAAGTACACCCTCATGATTGAATATCAAGACTCATACCATGACCCAAACCACATACAATATTTCAAAAGAAAATCAAACACCGCATAGTCCAAAACCATAAGCATGCTTTTCCCCCAAGTAAAATATATTAAAAAGGGGCCGTGAAACTCACCTTGAAAAGTCACAGTTCAAATCCCACAACACGCAGAGTAAGCACTAAAAATATATAATACACAAAAGGATTAATATATCACCAAATATAGATGGCTAATATGGGTGTAATCCTTTTGTTCCAGCCCTTAACGCTAATCAAGGTTTTTCATCGTCCCACTAATTAAATTAATTCTTTTGTAAAGAGTTTTAATCAATATTATATGCAAAACTTGTCTTAATTTAGATTATTTAGTTCCAATCCTTACTTTTAAGTTTTAACAAGATAATTCAGCATGCATATCTGATTGCGCATCAGTCTTGTATAGGCTGTTTGGAGATCGAAACGATAATGAATCATTACATTAAAAGTATCGTTTGAAAGAAGAGACTTTAAATTAAACCCCAAAAAAGAATCAGGTTCATTTGACAAAATATGAGGAAGTTATGACACGAAGAATAAAGACCAATCTGCTGCCCAGATTCGTCAGTTTTGACCTTCAGTTTTGTTTGCTACGTTTGGAGGACCAAACGATGTCGAAATGACACGAGACCACTTGGGTTAGTTAGAGGACTCACAGGGCTTAAATTTAGACCCAGAGTTTACCCCAATTGGGCGTTTTTTGACCAAGTTATGACCTGTACAAGATGACCTATGTTTCTGACAGAAAGCTGTCCAGTTTGTTAGTTTCGTTCCTTTGCGTCCCAAGTTCCAATATGTGCCTGTTAACAACCCGAAAACGTAAAGAACCTTCATTCCAGGTTCTAGTTGTCCAAAACTTCAATTAAATACTTAGTTTACTTAAATTTTCAGTCCCAAACAGTTTGTTAGTTCCTTAGTCTCCCGGTTTGCAACGATAATTGATAAATTCGTTGTTTCGGTCGTTCAATACGTCTATCCTTCCAAGAAATAATTTCAACGACTTCAAAACATTTTATAAGACCCAAATTTCGATTAAGAGCAGGTCATTCAAGATTACAACCCAATGTTATATATTCAAATAATACGAGTCCAAGAATTAGGATTTTTACCAAATAACGAATCCGACAATCGAAACACTTAGATCTTCACGATCTAGCACCCAAAACAAAGAAGATGAGAGTATTAGATGAAGATTTTATAATTAGATGATGAACATCACCGAGATTTGAGAAAAACAAGAATTAAAATCGTCAAGAAACAATTTCTGCTTACCGTAGATTCGAAGATGAACGAGTCTAGCTTAGTATAAGACCATGGATGTCTTGATTATCACAAAACTCGATGAATGGCACAAAGAGGGCAGAATTTTCGTGAAGATGGTGAAGAACAAGAGAGAATTGTGTTGTGGTGGCTAGTGTTTCCAAGGAGAGAGCCTTGGAGAATAATTTTTGCAAAAGTGAGAAAACAAGGGGGATTCCCCCTTTTTGCCAAGGTTTGGCCGAATGAAGGGAAGGGCAAGGGCCTTTGGGCCCTTGGCCCGTCTCGTTTATTCCGTCTCGTCTCGAACCGCATGTCGACTAATTTTACGTTTTCAAATTTCGCGCGCAATAACGGTTCCAACGAGCCACATTATTCTAGGATTAGTTAGGTTTCGATGTGAATTTCGTGTTTCACCTTTTAGAAAATCCTTTATTAGACTCAGTACACAGGACCTTGTACAATTACTAGCCCAATGGTCATCTTAATGATAGAACCATAGGCCCAACACGAAGACATAGGCCTAATAAGCTAAATTTTGGGCCCACCAAGTAATGAACAATAAATTAAGACCAAGCCCAAATATGACTAAAATCAAAGTCAAAAGCCAAAGTCCAATTCAATACCAAAGTCAACATACCTATTTTGGTGACAGATGTCACAGTTGTTGTTATTATTGTTGTTGTTATTATTATTGTTGTTATTATTGTTGTTGTTATTATTGTTGATGTTATTACTGTTGTTTTTATTATTGTTGTTTTTATTATTGTTGTTGTTATTATTGTTGTTGTTATGATTGTTGTTGTTATTATTGTTGTTGCTATGATTGTTGTTGTTATGATTGTTGTTGAAATGATTGTTGTTGTTATGATTGTTGTTGTTATGATTGTCATTATTATTATTGTTGTTGTTATGATTGTTGTTGTTGTTATTGTTGTTGTTACGATTGTTGTTGTTATGATTGTTGTTGTTGTTATTGTTGTTGTTATGATTGTTGTTGTTATGATTATTGTTGTTATGATTGTTGTTGTTATAATTGTTGTTGTTGTTATTGTTATTGTTGTTGTTATGATTGTTGTTGTTGTTGTTGTTGTTGTTATGATTGTTGTTGTTGTGATTCTTGTTATTATGATTGTTATTGTTATTGTTGTTGTTGTTATTATTGTTGTTGTTATGATTGTTGTTGTTATGATTGTTGTTGCTATGATTGTTGTTTTTTTTTATTGTTGTTGTTATGATTGTTGTTATTATTATTGTTGTTTTTTATGATTGTTGTTCTTGTTATTGTTGTTGTTATGATTGTTGTTGTTGTTATTGTGGTTGTTATGATTGTTGTTGTTATGAATGTTGTTGTTATTATTGTTGTTGTTTTTATTCTTGTTGTTATTATTGTTGTTGTTATTACTATTGTTTTTATTATTGTTGTTTTTATTATTGTTGTTATTATTGTTGTTATTATTGTTGTTGTTATGATTGTTGTTGTTATGATTATTGTTGTTATGATTGTTGTTGTTATGATTGATGTTGTTATGATTATTGTTATTATTATTTGTAACACCCGGAAAATTTAAAAAAAAGGACGAGAAAGAAAGTATATGTGACATCCGGTAATTTTCCGTTACCAAACTCCGTTTGTTCCGTTAAGTCTTGCATACACGTGTTGGGAGCACACACTAGTTGTCGTTGAACGTTGGTGACTTAACAATAATCAGTAATGTTGAATTGATGATAATTAGGTTAACAATGTGATTATTAAGTTATGCTTATGTGATTTGAATGTTAATTGTAATTTTATCGCGTAACGTGAAAACGTGCATATTTATTCGTGTGTTTTGTGATAAATGGGAATTATGCATGATCGTTATTTGTGATTAATAATAATGGTGTTTAGTAGTTAAAAACTATTTAAAATCTATTCAAAAAGCTTAATTTTTATAAAATACAAATTATAAGGGTTAAAAGTGTAATTATGGATTATTAATTAAAACAAAATTAAAAACCCTAATCCCCTAACCCTTTCGGCCGCGACTTGCATCCCCTCACCCTCACCATCGCGAAATCGATCAAGAACAAGCAAGAAACCATCGGATTTGGTCGACTTCAAGTTATACAACAAGTTAGAACCTTCAATTGCAAACTATTACACATCTAAAGGTTAGATTTTTATATGATTTGATGGTTGTTCATGTTTGGCCGAAAGTTCCATGCGAATTCTGCAATTGATGGCCGAAAGTTGCTTGATTGTTGATGTTAATGTGTTTGTTAGATAGATTACATGTTGATTAACGTTGATTATGCAAGAAAGTTTGGATTTTGGTTGTTTGTTCATAGGAATATCTTGGCCGTGAGTTTGAAGTGATGTTGGATCAAATTGGATGTTGAATAATGGTTGTTTGATGTTGTGATTATGTTAGCTGTATTGTATATATGTTAGTTAACGTCGATTATACAAGAAAGCCATGATTTGGATGCATTGTTCATAGGTTACTAATAATAGTAACTTTATTTTGCATGAATTGATGATTGGATGATGTGTGAATGTTATGGATGTGTTTGTGATGATGATTAGATGCTAGATGGTTGATATGAAGGTTAGGAATTCAAGAATGCATGTTGTAGTTTGTACCTTGCTAAAGATAGTAACTTTTGGGTATGGAAGTTGATGAATCATGATGATTAGGTGTTGTTGATCATGTTTAGATGTTGTCATGGACTTGAAATGGTATATAATTGATGAATTCATGAATGTTGTGTGAGTTTGATGAATTTGGAATGAACTTTCCCAAAAGGGAAACTTTAATTGTGCAAATCCTTGAATTGGATGATTTGGGCATGTTTGGGATATTAGGATCATGCTAGTGTGTTCATGCATGGTTTCTAAGGTGACTAAATGTGTTGTTTATGTTGTATGAATGTTGATTTGGGTTGTTATCTGTTTTGGCCTGTTGTGATTTGCATGATTTGTATGATATCTAGTTATATGATGATCTAGGTAGTACATGTGGTGGTGATGTGCTATATGTAATCAAGTGGTATGTTGATCATGTATGATATGCTGTTGTGTTAGTTTAATGAATTATCACCTATAATGTCACCAACGGGTCAAACGGGTCAACTGGGTCAAATGTGTCATGTCTTTCTTAAACCTTGAGTTCCTTGGTTTGTAGAGCACTTAGGGTTTCGTGTTGTTTTTGTGCACATGTACTTATGTACTCTTGTATTCTAGGTGACCTTTGAAGGTTGTCTTTCCTTCTTTCTTTCAAGTTAAACTCTAAGTTAATTCTTGCGCATACCAGGTGAGTTCTTGCCCCACTCATTTTACATCATCTCTTTTGGGGGAGATAGCATACTGTTTACAAACGCTTTTATTTATGAGTGTGTATAATATTGATATAGTGTTGTTTACCATGGAAAGTCCTCACACTTTCGGATTGTTAATATTGACTAGCGGGGAAATTTTGGGTAGTACTACTGGGTCTGACGAGCCCCACCTGTGCGACTCGAGGTCAAACGGGTGCAATTTTGTCCTATCACATATTCGTCACGACCTGGTAAGTCGTGACGGGAGGCAACAAACGTATCACAGTCAGCTTCAATCGCGAGATCACTATGATTAATATTTTTATGTTAATAGACTAGCTATCTATTGCAATACACTACTTATGCTCTGAAAACTATTGATTGGTTTATATTTTAACGCAAACTCTTGAACTCACCAACCATGTGTTGACTTGTTTAGTATGCTATTCTCAGGTTAAGGTTGCCAGTTGCCTAGGAGCATGCACGTCAGCATTGTTGAGTTGTCTACATTTGCATTGTTTACAATTGGGATTATTTGCATTTTATACATTTGTGTTTGGGGCGCGTTTGTTTTGCGCATTCTCGTTACATATTACTTGTTTTGGGTTTTCCAGTTTTAAAAAAAGAACGCTTCCGCAGTATTTTAAACGTTAACTCTGGTTTTGTTTATATATCATATAGAGTCGTTCTTGGTAACTAATGACTGAGATCCTGGTATGTCACGCGCCTCGCGGTAAAACCCCGCTCGCGGATTTTGAGGGTGTGACAGATTGGTATCAGAGCCATTGGTTATAGGGAACTAGGTTGCATACACACACTAGACTATAACCGCACAGTTGTTAGTTACTTATCGCTTACTATCCTTACTGTATACTCATTGGCATACGCAACACGTACTTCGCAGCATGGCATCGTCGTCCAGGAATTTAGGCAAGAGACCTGCACGATCTGAATCACCTCCTACATCTCCCGTACCTGATAGGGGATCTAACTGGCCACGACATCCTTATCCTCGCGGCGAGATAGACTGGGATCAGCCTTTCGTACCTCCTGAGCTCGATCCTCCGCGTAACTGGGATTTCTACCCCACTTACATTAACCGTATGGCTTATAGAGAACGCGTACCACCTGTAGCACCTACACGACCTAGGACTAGGTCATCAACCGCCTCTACTTTGCCTACACTTCCTACCTTGAGCATCCCTCTGGAGCAGGCATTTGCAGCCCTAGTAGCCACACTGGACACAGAGCGACAGCGGATTAGAGGACTCACTGATGAGAACTCTGCATTACGATCTGAGATGCGTCAGCTGCGTTTCCAGGTAGATACGCTTCAGGAGCGACTTTCGATGGCCATTGGTGGACATCATACTCTGGCAGGCAACGTGGTAGCACTTAGTGAGCGCATGGACGCATAAGATCACCATAATATGGAGATCGATAATAGGTTTGCTGAGTTAGAGGCACAGCTAGCAGCACTCCAGATTGCTGAAGCTCCTGCACCTTTGGTGGACCCTAATGAGGAAGAATATTGCCCCCGGAATGAAGTGCAGAAACTGGAGATTGAGTTCTGGCAACTCAAAATGCAAGGCTCAGAAATTGAAGCCTACACGACTCGTACTCATGAGTTAGCCACTTTATGTCCAGGGATGGTGAATGAAATGCACAAGAGGGTGGAGCATTATATACGGGGATTGGTGCCTGAAATTCAAAGTATGGTAACTGCTTCTAACCCCACTACCATACAACAAGCTATCCGAACAGCCCACAGGCTGACTGACCAGGCAGTTGAGCAAGGTCGGTTACCTAAACGGGGTGCGGTGGCAAGCGTGCCCGACCAGAAACGCAAGTGGGATGGTTCAAGCAACAAGGGATCGTCATCCAGCAGCCAATCTCAACCTCAACAACAGCAGCCAAGTCAGCAACAGCAACGGAAGTTTGATAACAACCGAAGCTTCAACCAGGCGCACTCAAATCAAGGACCCGGCGGGTATGGTGGAAGACTGCCGAAGTGCAACCGGTGTAACTACCACCATGTGGGTCGATGTGATAACTTCAAGTGTCAACGTTGTGGGAAGATTGGTCATGCAGCCAAAGACTGTCGGGGTGAACTGATGAGAAAGCCACAACAATCACAAGAAACTCCGAAAGGTTGTTTTGAATGCGGGAAAGAAGGCCATTACAAACGCAACTGTCCCCAGCTTAAGAGGAATGGTAATGGTAACAACAACAATGGGAACAACAACAATAATAACAATGGCAACAACAATAACAACAACAATGGTAATGGCAACAACAATGGAGGCAATAAAACAATGGAGCCAAAGGAAGAGCCTTCGTCATTGGCTCAGGTGAGGCTCTAAACGACCCTACAACAGTAACTGGTAAATTTTCGGTTAATGGTTGTTTTGCTACTGTATTATTCGATACCGGAGCCGATAGAAGTTTCGTGTCCACTAGGTTCTGTAGTCTTTTAAGTGATATGCCCTCAACCTTAGAATCTAAATACACCGTAGAGTTAGCTGACGGTACACAGATTCACGTAACGCATATTCTTAGAGACTGCAAGATAGAGCTTGCTGGTCATACGTTCACCATAGATCTCATGCCTGTTACGTTAGGAAGCTTTGATGTGGTAGTAGGCATGGATTGGCTTTCCGATAAACAAGCGGAAGTCATATGCCACGAGAAAATCATAAGGATTCCCATTGGTGAAGAAGTCCTTACGGTCAGAGGTGATAGGAGTGGTGCGGTGATAGGCATCATCTCATTCATGAAGGCGCAGAAGTTGTTACGAAAGGGTCGACTGGCCATATTGGCACTAGTCACGGATAAACAGACTGAGGAAAAGAAGATAGAGGATATTCCCGTAGTTCGTGAGTTTTCTGAGGTGTTTCCGGAAGACCTTCCTGGATTACCACCTCATCGTCAAGTTGAATTCCAGATTGAGTTGACTCCAGGAGCCGCTCCAATTGCGAGAGCACCGTACCGGTTAGCTCCGAACGAACTGCAAGAATTATCCGCCCAACTCTAAGAACTGTTGGATAAAGGGTTTATCCGACCGAGTTCGTCACCCTGGGGAGCGCCAGTTCTATTTGTGAAGAAGAAGGATGGTACATTTAGAATGTGTATCGACTATAGGGAACTGAACAAGGTTACTATCAAGAATAGATATCCCTTACCTCGTATCGATGATTTGTTTGATCAACTGCAAGGATCAAGCTATTACTCCAAGATTGATCTGAGGTCTGGGTATCATCAGCTGAGAGTTCGAGAAGAGGACATCTCGAAGACTGCTTTCCGTACACGATATGGTCACTATGAATTTTTGGTCATGCCATTTGGGTTGACGAATGCACCAGCAGTATTCATGGACCTCATGAATCGCGTGTGCAAACCCTATCTTGATCAGTTTGTTATCGTCTTTATTGATGACATACTGATATATTCAAGGACCGAGGAAGAACATGAGAAGCACTTACGTTTAATCTTGGAATTACTTAGAAAGGAACAACTGTATGCAAAGTTTTCTAAGTGTGATTTCTGGATACGTGAGGTACAATTCTTGGGTCATATTGTCAACGAGAAGGGAATACATGTTGATCCTGCTAAGATTGAAGCGATAAAGAATTGGTCTGTTCCTAAGACACCGAGTGAGATACGACAATTCCTTGGATTAGCGGGATATTATCGACGATTCATTGAAGGATTCTCTAAGATTGCACAACCTCTCACAGCTTTGACTCACAAAGGAACGACGTACAAATGGGGTGAGAGTCAGGAATCTGCTTTTCAGATGCTGAAACATAAATTGTGTAGCGCACCAATATTAGCGTTACCGGATGGTAGTGATGATTTCGTAGTCTATTGTGACGCTTCTATTCAAGGACTTGGATGCGTCCTGATGCAGCGGGATAAAGTGATAGCATACGCCTCTAGACAGTTGAAGATTCATGAGAAGAACTATACCACCCATGATTTGGAACTGGGTGCGGTAGTGTTTGCCTTGAAGATCTGGAGACATTACTTGTACGGTACCAAATGCACCATTACACCGATCACAAGAGTCTTCAGCATATCTTTGAGCAAAAGGAGTTGAATATGAGGCAAAGACGCTGGGTGGAATTGTTAAACGACTATGATTGTGCTATTAAATACCACCCGGGGAAGGCAAATGTAGTTGCTGATGCGCTGAGTAGAAAAGAGACTGCTAAGCCTCGACGAGTGCGAGCTCTGCAACTAACGATTAGTACGCAATTACCCGAACAAATCCGTGATGCTCAAACTGAAGCTCTGAAAGTAGAAATATGAGTTTAGAAGGGTTACGAGGAATGGAAAAGCAATTAGAAGTAAAGCCGGATGGGATTCGTTATTTCATGGATAGACTATGGGTACTCTCCACGGAGACCTGAGAGACTTGGTGATGAGTGAGGCTCACAAGTCCAAGTATTCTATACATCCTGGATCTGACAAGATGTACCACGATTTGAAGGCGCACTATTGGTGGCCTAACATGAAAGCAGATGTAGCTACTTATGTGAGCAAGTGTCTGACCTGCTCAAAAGTAAAAGTGGAGTATCAGAAACCATCTGGATTATTACAACAACCCGAGATCCCTATGTGGAAGTGGGATCAGATATCAATGGATTTTATTACTAAGTTACCTCGCACTTCTACGGGTTGTGATACAATATGGGTTATCGTGGACCGATTGACAAAATCTGCTCATTTCCTAGCGATAAAGGAAACAGATAAGATGGAGAAGTTAACCCGACTTTATCTGAAGGAGATCGTTTCGAGGCATGGAGTACCAATCTCAATTATTTCTGATCGCGATTCTCGTTTCACATCACACTTCTGGCAGTCGTTGCAGAAAGCTTTAGGTACACGATTGGATATGAGTACTGCTTATCATCCACAGACTGATGGGCAAAGCGAGCGTACTATACAGACTTTGGAGGACATGTTACGTGCTTGTGTGATTGATTTCGGGAATAACTGGGAAGTTCACCTACCATTGGTGGAATTTTCTTACAACAACAGTTATCACACTAGTATAAAGGCAGCACCTTTTGAAGCTTTATATGGGAGAAAGTGTAGATCACCAGTTTGCTGGGCTGAAATTGGTGATAGTCAATTAACGGGTCCTGAGTTAGTACACGAGACAACTGAGAAGATTGTTCAGATAAGAAACCTCATGGCCGCAGCGCGAGACAGACAGAAAAGCTATGCTGACAAACGACGAAAACCTTTGGAATTTCAGATAGGTGACAAAGTTTTATTAAAAGTCTCACCGTGGAAAGGCGTAGTTCGGTTTGGTAAGCGAGGAAAGCTAAATCCGAGATACGTTGGACCATTTGAGATAGTGGAAAGAATTGGTCCAGTGGCTTATCGACTAGCCTTACCTGATTCATTGAGTGGAATCCATGATGTATTCCATGTTTCAAACCTAAAGAAATGTTTAACGGATGAAACGATGGTCGTACCACTGGAAGAAGTTCAAGTAGATGAACAACTACGCTTCATTGAGGAACCGGTCGAGGTGATGGATCGTGAGGTGAAAACGCTTAAGCAAAGCAAGATACCCATCGTCAAAGTTCGTTGGAACTCGAGACGTGGACCAGAATTCACGTGGGAACGTGAAGATCAAATGAAGCTTAAGTATCCTCAGCTATTTGAAAGGACGATGCCAGCCGGCGAAGGTATTGATTAAATTTCGGGACGAAATTTCTTTCAACATGGGGATGATGTGACAACTCATCCAAAACTCACACGATTTCGATTTCCTTGTGCCAATGCAGTAGACCAGTGATGGAACACTCACCATGTAACGCAATTTTCGGGACGAAAATTCTTTCAACATGGGGATAACGTGACATCCGGTAATTTTCCGTTACCAAACTCCGTTTGTTCCGTTAAGTCTTGCATACACGTGTTGGGAGCACACACTAGTTGTCGTTGAACGTTGGTGACTTAACAATAATCAGTAATGTTGAATTGATGATAATTAGGTTAACAATGTGATTATTAAGTTATGCTTATGTGATTTGAATGTTAATGTAATTTTATCGCGTAACGTGAAAACGTGCATATTTATTCGTGTGTTTTGTGATAAATGGGAATTATGCATGATCTGTTATTTGTGATTAATAATAATGTGTTTAGTAGTTAAAAACTATTTAAAATCTATTCAAAAAGCTTAATTTTTATAAAATACAAATTATAAGGGTTAAAAGTGTAATTATGGATTATTAATTAAAACAAAATTAAAAACCCTAATCCCCTAACCCTTTCGGCCGCGACTTGCATCCCCTCACCCTCACCATCGCGAAATCGATCAAGAACAAGCAAGAAACCATCGGATTTGGTCGACTTCAAGTTATACAACAAGTTAGAACCTTCAATTGCAAACTATTACACATCTAAAGGTTAGATTTTTATATGATTTGATGGTTGTTCATGTTTGGCCGAAAGTTCCATGCGAATTCTGCAATTGATGGCCGAAAGTTGCTTGATTGTTGATGTTAATGTGTTTGTTAGATAGATTACATGTTGATTAACGTTGATTATGCAAGAAAGTTTGGATTTTGGTTGTTTGTTCATAGGAATATCTTGGCCGTGAGTTTGAAGTGATGTTGGATCAAATTGGATGTTGAATAATGGTTGTTTGATGTTGTGATTATGTTAGTTGTATTGTATATATGTTAGTTAACGTCGATTATACAAGAAAGCCATGATTTGGATGCATTGTTCATAGGTTACTAATAATAGTAACTTTATTTTGCATGAATTGATGATTGGATGATGTGTGAATGTTATGGATGTGTTTGTGATGATGATTAGATGCTAGATGGTTGATATGAAGGTTAGGAATTCAAGAATGCATGTTGTAGTTTGTACCTTGCTAAAGATAGTAACTTTTGGGTATGGAAGTTGATGAATCATGATGATTAGGTGTTGTTGATCATGTTTAGATGTTGTCATGGACTTGAAATGGTATATAATTGATGAATTCATGAATGTTGTGTGAGTTTGATGAATTTGGATGAACTTTCCCAAAAGGGAAACTTTAATTGTGCAAATCCTTGAATTGGATGATTTGAGCATGTTTGGGATATTAGGATCATGCTAGTGTGTTCATGGATGGTTTCTAAGGTGACTAAATGTGTTGTTTATGTTGTATGAATGTTGATTTGGGTTGTTATCTGTTTTGGCCTGTTGTGATTTGCATGATTTGTATGATATCTAGTTATATGATGATCTAGGTAGTACATGTGGTGGTGATGTGCTATATGTAATCAAGTGGTATGTTGATCATGTATGATATGCTGTTGTGTTAGTTTAATGAATTATCACCTATAATGTCACCAACGGGTCAAACGGGTCAACTGGGTCAAATGTGTCTTGTCTTTCTTAAACCTTGAGTTCCTTGGTTTGTAGAGCACTTAGGGTTTCGTGTTGTTTTTGTGCACACGTACTTATGTACTCTTGTATTCTAGGTGACCTTTGAAGGTTGTCTTTCCTTCTTTCTTTCAAGTTAAACTCTAAGTTAATTCTTGCGCATACCAGGTGAGTTCTTGCCCCACTCATTTTTACATAATCTCTTTTGGGGGAGATAGCATACTGTTTACAAACGCTTTTATTTATGAGTGTGTATAATATTGATATAGTGTTGTTTACCATGGAAAGTCCTCACACTTTCGGATTGTTAATATTGACTAGCGGGGAAATTTTGGGTAGTACTACTGGGTCTGACGAGCCCCACCTGTGCGACTCGAGGTCAAACGGGTGCAATTTTGTCCTATCACATATTCGTCACGACCTGGTAAGTCGTGACGGGAGGCAACAAACGTATCACAGTCAGCTTCAATCGCGAGATCACTATGATTAATATTTTTATGTTAATAGACTAGCTATCTATTGCAATACACTACTTATGCTCTGAAAACTATTGATTGGTTTATATTTTAACGCAAACTCTTGAACTCACCAACCATGTGTTGACTTGTTTAGTATGCTATTCTCAGGTTAAGGTTGCCAGTTGCCTAGGAGCACGCACGTCAGCATTGTTGAGTTGTCTACATTTGCATTGTTTACAATTGGGATTATTTTCATTTTATACATTTGTGTTTGGGGCGCGTTTGTTTTGCGCATTCTCGTTACATATTACTTGTTTTGGGTTTTCCAGTTTTAAAAAACGCTTCCGCAGTATTTTAAACGTTAACTCTGGTTTTGTTTATATATCATATAGAGTCGTTCTTGGTAACTAATGACTGAGATCCTGGTATGTCACGCGCCTCGCGGTAAAACCCCGCTCGCGGATTTTGAGGGTGTGACAGTATCAAAACGGCAGATAAAAGACAAGAAAACACAATTTTAACCTTAGTTTTGAGGGGGCTAAATGTGTCCAAAAGGACAAAAAGTTAAAGTGGGTGCATAAAGCAACTGGCCTCCACCATGCCAGTTACTATTCACCTTTTCTGCTGATTGTAGAGAGAGAAAGAAGCAAGCAGAGCTCTCGGGTTTTTGAAGAGAGAATGAACAAGGAGATCGAATTCAAGGTAAGAAATTCATCGTTTTAAGTTGTTCTTGCCTGCCTATGCTCAGTTGCATCTTATGTGTGTTTGTTTGTTTTTGTGTTTGTTTTGTTGGGTTTTAAGGTGTGTGAACTCTTTGCATTCTGGTTTGAAGGATCTTGCCCTAAGGATTGCATAAGGTGAGTTCTATGTTTTAAACCATTTTGGGGCTGGAAATTGCATGTAACTAAACTTTTTAATATGTCCACTATGTTGTACCGTAATTTTGGCCCTGTTCTTTAGTGGGTGTTTTTGGGCCCTGCATTTTTGCTCGTTATGGGGTTGTAATGCTTGTTCTATGAGATTAGCATGCTAGATCGGTGCGATTAATGTATAAGAATGAGGATTGGGAACTGATTATAGTGTAAGACGCGGTTTCCAGTTAGTTGATCATCCGTATTAAGTTTGAATATTTGCATAAGTGTTGTTCATCCACATAGTTTTAGTCTTCATCCGCATTTGATGAACACATCGACTATTTTGTTGTAAGTGCCCCGTTCCCGAACGCTTACACTGGGCAATCATCGCACATAAACTATAATTTACATTTACCATTTCAAAAACGTTTGCAAGCGGAATTCTTTTAACAAACCATTTCATTATAATTGCTTTTGCAAAATAATACCTGTAGTTAACTTTTACAAATATCATAATTTGCATTACATCACAAAACATTATAATTCTAAACAACGAATGCCATCCAAAAATCCCAAGTAGCTGCCCCATGACATCCTCAGCAACAATTACCTGCCAACTGAAAACACATAAAAGTCAACGTTGCTGAGTGAGTTATAATTTTATAAATAAATACTTTTCTTTCGATTAAAACGATACGTTACTTCGTAAGCGATCATACATCATACGTACATATAGATAATCCTATTATTATCTTTCATCATCTTCAACTTACATTCATTCATTCTCTTATCGTATATTTCATTCGATCATTATTACTTTCACTTCTCTAAGCCCCAGGCTAATGCCTCGAGCTATACCCCAAACATCATGCACAAGGCCGGTACTGGACCGAAGACTAGAAATAGAGTTCAAACATCATGCTCGAGGCGGGCCCAGCACCAGGGTATCATCATTTGGACCATGCCATGTGCTATACCCCAAACATCATACACAAGGCGGGTACTGGACCGAAGACTATAAATAGACTTCAAACATCAGCACAAGGCGGGTCCAGCACCGGGGTAAGCGACAATGGTCCCGTACGTATGGTCAGTCACAAGGACTAGACCCCAGTATGCATCCTTCTGGGGTAGCTAACCCGCACACCGTTGAGTCTACACCCTTCACTGGGTGTGAACCTCCTTACAGTGCTTGCAAGACTTTTCTTACTTCCGATCGTTCATTAATGCATGCATTCATTCTTACTTCCCATTAGTTATCTTCCACTTTCGTTAAGTAATACTTTACATAAGCATATACATACGTCACACCACGTAAGGTCACGACATAAACCTAACATGGAACAACATCATCACAAAAGCACACAAAGCATGCAAAAATGTAAACAAGCACAGTCCCCCATAAAACCTCCTTTCTCAACACTTAAGCTCTACATCCCAAAATCTCAGAAAATTGTCCCCTTAAAGAAATGCGGATGAACAAACAAATGCGCATGGACAAAACAAATACGGATGAGTAAACGAATGCGGATGAGTAAACCAATGCGGATGACCACCTCAGAAAATATTCCAAGTGTCCCAAAGAATTGCGAATGAACCAAATGCGGATGACTGAAGCAAATGCGCATGGACAAACAAATGCGGATGAACAACACTTATGCAAATATTCAAACTTAATACGGATGATCAATAACCTGAAACCGCATCTTATACTAAAATCAGTTCCCAATCCTCATTCTATACATTCATCGCACCGATCTAGCATGCTAATCTCTTAGAACAAGCATACAACCACGTAAACGAGCAAAACATACAGCCCTAACACACCCAATAATAGAATAGGTGTAACACCTGAATTTTTTATAAGGCCAAAGTTGAAGGGTGAAAGTGTAAAATAGTACAAAAGTCAAAGTGGGTGTATAAAGAGCATGTCGCCCATGCTCTTCTTGCTGCTGCTTTCGAAAAGAAAAGAAAGAAAGCTGGTTTTGTGTTTTGTCTCGATCGAATTGTGAAGAAGGAACGAATCTTCAAGGTTAGTAGTTTTTGTGATTTATTTGGTTCGGTTTCTGTGAGGTTTCACCTTAGAAACTGATTTCTACGTGGTCTTGGTGTTTGGTGTTTGTTTTGGCTTGTTCTAGGTTTTGAACTCTTGTGCACGCAAGTTAGGAGGAGATGCACTTGTTTGCTGCAATAGTTGAGTTCTAGGACCCCGATTCTCTGTTTTTAAACTTCTTTGGGGCTGAAATGCATTTAAATGTTTTACAACTGTCGTGTATGTTGACTGCTTATGAATGTGTATGAATTTCTATGTTTTATGTTGGTGTGCTTGTTCTAAGAGTTTAGCTGATGATCGATGTTAAGAATGTATGAAAATGAGGTTTTAGAAACTGGTTATAGCATAAGTCTCATTTATAGGTCTGATGGTTAATCCGCATTTACACCGTGATAATGCCTAAGTGTTTTGTTCACCGCATTCACCCTTGTTCAGCCAGCATTTTGCCTAAATTCAGCCTAGTTTCTTCCGTATTAGTTTTATTCATCCGCATTGCAAGTTATTCATCCGCATTGCAAGTTATTCATCCCGCATTTGCATGTGTTCATCCGCATTAGTTTTTGTTCATCCGCATTTGCAAGTGTTCTCCGCATTAGTTTTGTTCATCCGCATTTGCAAGTTGTTCATTCGCATGGTTCTGTTCATCCACATTCTTTAGGACTTGAGAAATTTTCTAGAATTTTAGAAGATCAGAAATTAGATTTGACCACGGTTGACTTGATGCTTTTATTTGGTTATCTATGCATGATGTGGGCTGCCCTTATGTGCCTATTATGATACTATTATGGCCTTATGTGGTTTGTTCGTAATTATGAAGTATATTAATCTAGTGAAAGATTAATATTAACGAAACGGGAACTTAAAGATGAAAACCTTGCAAGTAAAAATTTACAGGAGGTGCATGACCATGTTGTCGTTAGCTCAACTGGTACGTTTTTAGCTAACCCAAAGATGTACACAAGGTCATCTTTAAGATTGAGGGGACCATTGTTGTTGCCCCGGTACTGGTGCAAGCATATGTGCACCACGGATGAGTCTATTTATAGACTTCAAGGCCCAGTACCAGGTTTATTCGCATTTTATGGGGGGTATAGCACTTTGGGCCATATCGATAGTGAAAGATAATAATATAAGCAAGAAAGAAATGATGATAATGTAATGGTTTATGATTTGTATGTATGATATATGATCACATCCGAAAGAATGATAAGATATTTTCTCTACTAAGAAGTATTTTGTATACAAATCTATCAAGATATTTTTATGATATTAAAACTAGAACTCACTCAGCAAAGCTGACTTTTATGCGTTTTCAGTTGGCAGGTAATATTGCTGAGGATGGCACTTGGGAGGCTACTCGTCGGACAAGGCTGACATCCATTCATGAATATAACATTGTTGTTTTGTAATGCAACTAATGATCTTTTTTTAAACTGAACTATACATGTATTACTTAGCAACAACGTTAAAAATTAATGAATTGCTTTTAAATGTTTAAATTCCGCTACATCGTGATAATGAATTTATGAAATGGATCATGAATGTGCTGTGAATGTCCAACTGTGAGTCTCCGAAACTGGGCCTTACAAGTTGGTATCAGAGCCAAAGTTTAAGAGAAATTGGTAATATTTTCAAAACCTAAACTTAAACTGAAAATGGGACCGAATGGAGGGATGTCGGCCCGATGTAGTTACTTCCATCAGGTATTCTTTTATTATGATAACCGGTATTGTGTTGCGCATGCTATTTGATTTATGTGCTTAGTAAGTTGAATACTGATGTAGTCAGGATACTAAAGGCTCGGGAATGAAGAGTAAAGTAAGTGGCTAATCACAACTGGCCACTGTAATTAGGGACTTACTATACTTAACGTTTACTGAGCCTATTACCTTGAAGACCATGTGGTGTTTGGATCTTATAGTGTTAGAGGATGGCTGGAGGTAGATCATCTAAGGCTTCTAGAGGTGGTGCATGGTGTGGTCGTTCTGGAGACTGTAACACCCTAATTTTTATAAGGCCAAAGTTGAAGGGTGAAAAGTGTAAAATAGTACAAAGTTCCAAAGTGGGTGTATAAAGAGCATGGTCGCCCATGCTCTTCCTGCTGCTGCTTTCCCCGAACGAAGAAAAGAAAGAAAGCTGGGTTTTTGTGTTTTCTCTCGGTCGAATTGTGAAGAAGGGAAGAATCTTCAAGGTTAGTAGGTTTTTGTGATTAATTGGTTCGGTTTTCTGTGAGGTTTCACACCTTAGAAACTGATTTCTATGTGTTCTTGTTGGTGTTTGGTGTTTGTTTTGGCTTGTTCTAGGTGTTTTGAACTCTTGTGCACGCAAGTTGGGAGGAGATTCCTTGTTTGCTGCAATAGGTGAGTTCTAGGACCCCGATTCTCTGTTTTTAAACTTCTATGGGGCTGAAAATGCTTTAAAATGTTTTACAACCGTCGTGTATGTTGACTGCTTATGTATGTGTATGAATTTCTTGTTTTTTATGTGGTTGTAAGCTTGTTCTAAGAGTTTAGCATGATACATCGATGTTAAGAATGTATGAAAATGAGGTTTTAGAACTGGTTATAGCATAAGTCTCATTTACAGGTCTGATGGTTCCATCCGCATTTACACCGTGATAATTTGCCTAAGTGTTTTGTTCATCCGTATTCACCTTTGTTCAGCCGCATTTGCCTAAATTCAGCCTAAGTGTTCTTCCGCATTAGTTTTATATTCATATCCGCATTGCAAGTTATTCATCCGCATTTTGCAAGTTGTTCAACCGTATTAGTTTTGTTCATCCGCATTTGCAAGTTGTTCATCACCGCATTTCTTAGGACTTGAGAAATTTTCTCTGGGATTTTGGAAGATCATAAATTAGGATTTGACCACGGTTGACTTGATGCTTCCAATCTTTAAGATTGAGGGGACCACTGTTGTGCCCGGTACTGGTGCCAGCATATGTGCACCACAGATGGAGTCTATTTATAGACTTCAAGGCCCTGTACCAGGTTATTCGCATTTTATGGGGGTATAGCACTTTGGTCCATATCGACAGTGAAAGATAATATAATAAGCAAGAAGAAGAGAATGGTGATAATGTAATGGTTATGATTGTAGTATGATGTGTGATCACATCCGGAAGAAAGATAAGATATTTTCTCTAAGAAGTATTTTGTATAAAATCTATCATGATATTTTATGATTTAAAACTAGAACTCACTCAGCAAAGCTGACTTTTATGCGTTTTCAGTTGGCAGGTAATATGCTGAGGATGGCACTTGGGGGGAGCTACTCGTTGGGACAAGGCTGACATCCATTCATGAATATAACATTGTTGTTTTGTAATGCAAACTAATGATCTTTGTAAACAGCGTTTTAAAATTAATGATGGCCTTTAAATGTAAATTCCGCTACATCATGATAATGAATTTATGAAATGGATCGAATAGTGCTGTGAATGTCCAACTGTGAGGTCTCCGGAAACGGGGCCTTACAAGTTGGTATCAGAGGCAAAGTTTAAGAGAAATGGGTAAATATTTCAAAAACCTAAACTTAAACTGAAAATGGGACCGAATGGAGGGATGTCGGCCCGAGTAGTTACTTTCTATCAGGTATTTTTTATATGATAACCGGTATTGTGCGCATGCTATTTGATTTATGTGCTTTAGTAGATTTGAATACTGATGTAGTCAATGATCTTTTGTAAACAGCGTTTAAAAATAATGAATGGCCTTTAAATGTTTAAATTCCGCTACATCATGATAATGAATTTATGAAATGGATCATGAATAGTGCTGTGAATGTCCAACTGTGAGGTCTCCGGAAACGGGGGCCTTACAAGTTGGTATCAGAGGCAAAGTTTAAGAGAAAGGGTAAATATTTTCAAAAACCAAACTTAAACTGAAAATGGGACCGAATGGAGGGATGTCGGCCCGAGTAGTTACTTTCTATCAGGTATTTCTTTTATTATGATAACCGGTATTGTTGTGCGCATGCTATTTGATTTATGTGCTTTAGTAGATTTGAATACTGATGTAGTCAGGATACGAGGCGAAAGGCTCAGAATGAATGAAGAGTAAAGTAAGTGGCTAATCACAACTGGCCACTGTAATTAGGGACTTACTATACTTAACGTTAACTGAGCTACTACCTTGAATGACCATGTGGTGTTTGGATCTTATAGTGTTAGAGGATGGCTGGAGGTAGATCATCTAAGGCTTCTAGAGCTGGTGCACGGCGGGGTGGTCGTGCTGGGAGACTGTAACACCCTAATTTTTATAAGGCCAAAGTTGAAGGTGTGAAAAGTGTAAAATAGTACAAAAGTCCAAAAGGGGTGTATATAAAGAGCATGGTCGCCCATGCTCTTCCTGCTGCAGCTTTCCGAAGAAGAAAGAAAGAAAGCTAGGTTTTTGTGTTTTCTCTCGGTCGAATTGTGAAGAAGGGGAAGAATCTTCAAGGTTAGTAGGTTTTTGTGATTAATTGGTTCGGTTTCTGTGAGGTTCAACCTTAGAAAATGATTCTATGTGTTCTTGGTGTTTGTGTGTTGTTTTGCCTTGTTCTAGGTGTTTGAACTCTTGTGCACGCAAGTTAGGAGGAGATTCACTTGTTTGCTGCAATAGGTGAGTTCTAGGACCCCGATTCTCTGTTTTTAAACTTCTATGGGGCTGAAAATGCATTTAAAATGTTTTACAACCGTCGTGTATGTTGCCTGCTTATGTATGTGTATGAATTTCTGTGTTTTATGTGGTTGTAAGCTTGTTCTAAGAGTTTAGCATGATACATCGATGTTAAGAATGTATGAAAATGAGGTTTTAGAACTGGTTATAGCATAAGTCTCATTTACAGGTCTGATGGTTCATCCGCATTTACACCGTGATAATTGCCTAAGTGTTTTGTTCATCCGTATTCACCTTTGTTCAGCCGCATTTGCCTAAATTCAGCCTAAGTGTTCTTCCGCATTAGTTTTATTCATCCGCATTTGCAAGTTGTTCATCCGCATTGGTTCTGTTCATCCGCATTTCTTAAGGACTTGAGAAATTTTCTGGGATTTTGGAAGATCAGAAATTAGGATTTGACCACGGTTGACTTGATGCTTTTATTTGGTTATCTATGCATGATGTGGGCTGCCCTTATGTGCCTATGATGATACTATTATGTGGCCTTATGTGGTTTGTTGTAATTATGAAGTATTATTAATCTAGTGAAAGATTAATATAACGAAAAGTGGAACTTAAAGAATGAAAGACTTGCAAGTAAAAATTTACAGGAGGTGCACGACCATGTTGTCGTTAGCTCAACTATGTACGGTTTAGCTAACCCAAAGGATGTACACGGGGTCAATCTTTAAGATTGAGGGGACCACTGTTGTTGCCCCGGTACTGGTGCCAGCATATGTGCATCACGGATGGAGTCTATTTATAGACTTCAAGGCCCAGTACCAGGTTTATTCGCATTTTATGGGGGTATAGCACTTTGGTCCATATCGACAGTGAAAGATAATAATAATAAGCAAGAAAGAGAATGGTGATAATGTAATGGTTATGATTTGTATGTATGATGTGTGATCACATCCGAAAGAAAGATAAGATATTTTCTCTAAGAAGTATTTTGTATACAAATCTATCATGATATTTTTATGATTTTAAAACTAGAACTCACTCAGCAAAGCTGACTTTTATGCGTTTTCAGTTGGCAGGTAATATTGCTGAGGATGGCACGTGGGGAGGCTACTCGTCGGGACAAGGCTGACATCCATTCATGAATATAACATTGTTGTTTTGTAATGCAAACTAATGATCTTTTGTAACTGTACCAAACATGTATTACTTAGCAACAACGTTTAAAAATTAATGAATGGCTTTTAAATGTTTAAATTCCGCTACATCGTGATAATGAATTTATGAAATGGATCATGAATAGTGCTGTGAATGTCCAACTGTGAGGTCTCCGGAAACGGGGCCTTACAAGTTGGTATCAGAGCCAAAGTTTAAGAGAAATGGGTAAATATTTTCAAAAACCTAAACTTAAACTGAAAATGGGACCGAATGGAGGGATGTCGGCCCGAGTAGTTACTTTCCATCAGGTATTTCTTTTATTATGATAACCGGTATTGTGTGCGCATGCTATTTGATTTATATGCTTTAGTAGATTTGAATACTGATGTAGTCAGGATACGAAAGGCTCGGGGAATGAAGAGTAAAGTAAGTGGCTAATCACAACTGGCCACTGTAATTAGGGACTTACTATACTTAACGTTAACTGAGCTATTACCTTGAATGACCATGTTGGTGTTTGGATCTTATAGTGTTAGAGGATGGCTGGAGGTAGATCATCTAAGGCTTCTAGAGGTGGTGCACGGGGTGGTCGTGCTGGGAGACTGTAACACCCTAATTTTTATAAGGCCAAAGTTGAAGGGTGAAAAGTGTAAAATAGTACAAAATTCCAAAAGTGGGTGTATAAAGAGCATGGTCGCCCATGCTCTTCCTGCTGCTGCTTTCCGAAGAAGAAAAGAAAGAAAGCTGGGTTTTTGTGTTTTCTCTCGGTCGAATTGTGAAGAAGGGGAAGAATCTTCAAGGTTAGTAGGTTTTGTGATTAATTGGTTCGGTTTCTGTGAGATTTCAACCTTAGAAACTGATTTCTATGTGTTCTTGGTGTTTGGTGTTTGTTTTGGCTTGTTCTAGGTGTTTGAACTCTTGTGCATGCAAGTTGGGAGGAGATTCACTTGTTTGCTGCAATAGGTGAGTTCTAGGACTCCGATTCTCTGTTTTTAAACTTCTATGGGGCTGAAAATGCATTTAAAATGTTTTACAACCATCGTGTATGTTGACTGCTTATGTATGTGTATGAATTTCTGTGTTTTATGTGGTTGTAAGCTTGTTCTAAGAGTTTAGCATGATACAGCGATGTTAAGAATGTATGAAAATGAGGTTTTAGAACTGGTTATAGCATAAGTCTCATTTACAGGTCTGATGGTTCATCCGCATTTACACCGTGATAATTGCCTAAGTGTTTTGTTCATCCGTATTCACCTTTGTTCAGCCGCATTTGCCTAAATTCAGCCTAAGTGTTCTTCCGCATTAGTTTTATTCATCCGCATTGCAAGTTATTCATCCGCATTTGCAAGTTGTTCATCCGTATTAGTTTTGTTCATCCGCATTTGCAAGTTGTTCATCCGCATTTCTTTAGGACTTGAGAAATTTTCTGGGATTTTGGAAGATCATAAATTAGGATTTGACCACGGTTGACTTGATGCTTTTATTTGGTTATCTATGCATGATGTGGGCTGCCCTTATGTGCCTATTATGATACTATTACATGGCCTTATGTGGTTTGTTGTAATTATGAAGTATTATTAATGTAGTGAAAGATTAATATAACGAAAAGTGGAACTTAAAGAATGAAAGACTTGCAAGTAAAAATTTACAGGAGGTGCACGACCATGTTGTCGTTAGCTCAACTATGTACGGTTTAGCTAACCCAAAGGATGCACACAGGGTCAATCTTTAAGATTGAGGGACCACTGTTGTTGCCCCGGTACTGGTGCCAGCATATGTGCATCACGGATGGAGTCTATTTATAGACTTCAAGGCCCAGTACCAGGTTTATTCGCATTTTATGGGGGTATAGCACTTTGGTCCATATCGACAGTGAAAGATAATAATAATAAGCAAGAAAGAGAATGGTGATAATGTAATGGTTATGATTTGTATGTATGATGTGTGATCACATCCGAAAGAAAGATAAGATATTTCTCTAAGAAGTATTTTGTATACAAATCTATCATGATATTTTTATGATTTTAAAACTAGAACTCACTCAGCAAAGCTGACTTTTATGCGTTTTCAGTTGGCAGGTAATATTGCTTAGGATGGCACGTGGGGAGGCTACTCGTCGGGACAAGGCTGACATCCATTCATGAATATAGCATTGTTGTTTTGTAATGCAAACTAATGATCTTTTGTAACTGTACCAAACATGTATTACTTAGCAACAACGTTTAAAAATTAATGAATGGCTTTTAAATGTTTAAATTCCGCTACATCGTGATAATGAATTTATGAAATGAATCATGAATAGTGCTGTGAATGTCCAATTGTGAGGTCTCCGGAAACGGGGCCTTACAAGTTGGTATCAGAGCCAAAGTTTAAGAGAAATGGGTAAATATTTTCAAAAACCTAAACTTAAACTGAAAATGGGACCGAATGGAGGGATGTCGGCCCGAGTAGTTACTTTCCATCAGGTATTTCTTTTATTATGATAACCGGTATTGTGTGCGCATGCTATTTGATTTATGTGCTTTAGTAGATTTGAATACTGATGTAGTCAGGATAGGAAATGCTCGGGGAATGAAGAGTAAAGTAAGTGGCTAATCACAACTGGCCACTGTAATTAGGGACTTACTATACTTAACGTTAACTGAGCTATTACTTTGAATGACCGTGTTGGTGTTTGGATCTTATAGTGTTAGAGGATGGCTGGAGGTAGATCATCTAAGGCTTCTAGAGGTGGTGCACGGGGTGGTCGTGCTGGGAGACTGTAACACCCGAATTTTTATAAGGCCAAAGTTGAAGGGTGAAAAGTGTAAATAGTACAAAAGTCCAAAAGTGGTTGTATAAAGAGCATGGTCACCCATGCTCTTCCTGCTGCTGCTTTCGAAGGAAGAAAAGAAAGAAAGCTGGGTTTTTGTGTTTTCTCTCGGTCGAATTGTGAAGAAGGGGAAGAATCTTCAAGGTTAGTAGGTTTTTGTGATTAATTGGTTCGATTTCTATGAGGTTTGTATGTAATGGTGATAATGTAATGGTTACGATTTGTATGTATGATGTGTGATCACATCCGAAAGAAAGATAAGATTTTTTCTCTAAGAAGTATTTTGTATACAAATCTATCAAGATATTTTTATGATTTTAAAACTAGAACTCACTCAGCAAAGCTGACTTTTATGCGTTTTCAGTTGGCAGGTAATATTACTGAGGATGGCACTTGGGGAGGCTACTCGACGGGACAAGGCTGACATCCATTCATGAATATAACATTGTTGTTTTGTAATGCAAACTAATGATCTTTTGTAACTGTACCAAACATGTATTACTTAGCAACATCGTTTACAAATTAATGAATGGCTTTTAAATGTTTAAATTCCGCTGCATCGTGATACTGAATTTATGAAATGGATCATGAATAGTGCTGTGAATGTCCAACTATGAGGTCTCCGGAAACGGGGCCTTACAAGTTGGTATCATAGCCAAAGTTTAAGAGAAATGGGTAAATATTTTCAAAAACCTAAACTTAAACTGAAAATGGGACCAAATGGAGGGATGCCAGCCCGAGTAGTTACGTGCCATCAGGTATTTCTTTTATTATGATAACCGGTATTGTGTGCGCATGCTATTTGATTTATGTGCTTTAGTAGATTTGAATACTGATGTAGTCAGGATAGGAAATGCTCGGGGAATGAAGAGTAAATTAATTGGCTAATCGCAACTAGCCACTGTAATTAGGGACATACTATACTTAACTTTAACTGAGCTATTACCTTGAATGACAGTGTTGGTGTTTGGATCTTATAGTGTTAGAGGATGGCTGGAGGTAGATCATCTAAGGCTTCTAGAGGTGGTGCACGGGTTGGTCGTGCTGGGAGACTGTAACACCCGAATTTTTATAAGGCCAAAGTTGAAGGGTGAAAAGTGTAAAATAGTACAAAAGTCCAAAAGTGGGTGTATAAAGAGCATGGTCGCCCATGCTCTTCCTGTTGCTGCTTTCCGAAGAAGAAAAGAAAGAAAGCTGGGTTTTTGTGTTTTCTCTCGGTCGAATTGTGAAGAAGGGGAAGAATCTTCAAGGTTAGTAGGTTTTTGTGATTAATTGGTTCGGTTTCTGTAAGGTTTCAACCTTAGAAACTGATTTCTATGTGTTCTTGGTGTTTGGTGTTTGTTTTGGCTTGTTCTAGGTGTTTGAACTCTTGGGCGCAGTTGGGAGGATATTCACTTGTTTGCTGCAATAGGTGAGTTCTAGGACCCTGATTCTCTGTTTTTAAACTTCTTTGGGGCTGAAAATGCATTTAAAATGTTTTACAACAGTCGTGTATGTTGACTGCTTATGTATGTGTATGAATTTCTGTGTTTTATGTGGTTGTAAGCTTGTTCTAAGAGTTTAGCATAATAGATCGATGTTAAGAATGTATGAAAATGAGGTTTTAGAACTGATTATATCATAAGTCTCATTTACTGGTCTGATGGTTCATCCTCATTTACACCGTGATAATTGCCTAAGTGTTTTGTTCATCTGTATTCACCTTTGTTCAGCCGCATTTGCCTAAATTCAGCCTAAGTGTTCTTCCGCATTAGTTTTATTTATCCGCATTGCAAGTTATTCATCCGTATTAGTTTTGTTCATCCGCATTTGCAAGTTGTTCATCCGCATTGGTTCTGTTCATCCGCATTTCTTTAGGACTTGAGAAATTTTCTGGGATTTTGGAAGATCAGAAATTAGGATTTGACCACGGTTGACTTGATGCTTTTATTTGGTTATCTATGCATGATGTGGGCTGCCCTAATGTGCCTATTATGATACTATTATGTGGCCTTATGTGGTTTGTTCGTAATTATGAAATATTATTAATCTAGTGAAAGATTAATATTAACGAAAAGTGGAACTTAAAGAATGAAAGACTTGCAAGTAAAAATTTACAGGAGGTGCACGACCATGTTGTCGTTAGCTCAACTGTGTACGGTTTTGCTAACCCAAAGGATGTACACAGGGTCAATTTTTAAGATTGAGGGGACCACTGTTGTTGCCCTGGTACTGGTGCCAACATATGTGCACCACGGATGGAGTCTATTTATAGACTTCAAGGCCCAGTACCAGGTTTATTCGCATTTTATGGGGGGTATAGCACTTTGGTCCATATCGACAGTGAAAGATAATAATAATAAGCAAGAAAGAGAATGGTGATAATGTAATGGTTATGATTTGTATGTATGATGTGTGATCACATCTGAAAGAAAGATAAGATATTTTCTCTAAGAAGTATTTTGTATACAAATCTATCAAGATATTTTTATGATTTTAAAACTAGAACTCACTCAGCAAAGCTGACTTTTATGCGTTTTCAGTTGGCAGGTAATATTGCTGAGGATGGCACTTGGGGAGGCTATTCGTCGGGACAAGGCTGACATCCATTCATGAATATAACATTGTTGTTTTGTAATGCAAACTAATGGTCTTTTGTAACTGTACCAAACATGTATTACTTAGGTACAACGTTTACAAATTAATAAATGGCTTTTAAATGTTTAAATTCCGCTGCACCATGATAATGAATTTATGAAATGGATCATGAATAGTGCTGTGAATGTCCAACTATGAGGTCTCCGGAAACGAGGCCTTACAAGTTGGTATCAGAGCCAAAGTTTAAGAGAAATGGGTAAATATTTTCAAAAACCTAAACTTAAACTGAAAATGGGACCGAATGGAGGGATGCCAGCCCGAGTAGTTACGTGCCATCTGGTATATCTTTTATTATGATAACCGGTATTGTGTGCGCATGCTATTTGATTTATGTGCTTTAGTAGATTTGAATACTGATGTAGTCAGGATAGGAAATGCTCGGGGAATGAAGAGTAAAGTAAGTGGCTAATCACAACTGGCCACTGTAATTAGGGACTTACTATACTTAACATTAACTGAGCTATTACCTTGAATGACCGTGTTGGTGTTTGGATCTTATAGTGTTAGAGGATGGCTGGAGGTAGATTATCTAAGGCTTCTAGAGGTGGTGCACGGGGTGGTCGTGCTGGGAGACTGTAACACCCGAATTTTTATAAGGCCAAAGTTGAAGGGTGAAAAGTGTAAAATAGTACAAAAGTTCAAAAGTGAGTGTATAAAGAGCATGGTCGCCCATGCTCTTCCTGCTGCTGCTTTTCGAAGAAGAAAAGAAAGAAAGCTGGGTTTTTGTGTTATATCTCGGTCGAATTGTGAAGAAGGGGAAGAATCTTCAAGGTTAGTCGGTTTTTGTGATTAATTGATTCGGTTTCTGTGAGGTTTCAACCTTTGAAACTGATTTCTATGTGTTCTTGGTGTTTGGTGTTTGTTTTGGCTTGTTCTAGGTGTTTGAACTCTTGTGCGCAGTTGGGAGGAGATTCACTTGTTTGCTGCAATAGGTGAGTTCTAGGACCCTGATTCTCTGTTTTTAAACTTCTTTGGGGCTGAAAATGCATTTAAAATGTTTTACAACAGTCGTGTATGTTGACTGCTTATGTATGTGTATGAATTTATGTGTTTTATGTGGTTTTAAGCTTGTTCTAAGAGTTTAGCATGATAGATCGATGTTAAGAATGTATGAAAATGAGGTTTTAGAACTGGTTATAGCATAAGTCTCATTTACAGGTCTGATGGTTCATCCGCATTTACACCGTGATAATTGCCTAAGTGTTTTGTTCATCCGTATTCACCTTTGTTCAGCTGCATTTTCCTAAATTCAGCCTAAGTGTTCTTCCGCATTAGTTTTATTCATCCGCATTGCAAGTTAGTCATCCGCATTTGCAAGTTGTTCATCCGCATTAGTTGTGTTCATCCGCATTTGCAAGTTGTTCATCCGCATTGGTTCTGTTCATCCGCATTTCTTTAGGACTTGAGAAATTTTCTGGGATTTTGGAAGATCAGAAATTAGGATTTGACCACGGTTGACTTGATGCTTTTATTTGGTTATCTATGCATGATGTGGGCTACCCTTGTGTGCCTATTATGATACTATTATGTGGCCTTATGTGGTTTGTTCGTAATTATGAAGTATTATTAATCTAGTGAAAGATTAATATTAATGAAAAGTGAAACTTAAAGAATGAAAGACTTGCAAGTAAAAATTTACAGGAGGTGCATGACCATGTTGTCGTTAGCTCAACTGTGTACGGTTTAGCTAACCCAAAGGAGGTACACAGGGTCAATCTTTAAGATTGAGGGGACCACTGTTGTTGCCCCGGTACTGGTGCCAGCATATGTGCTCCACGGATGGAGTCTATTTATAAACTTCAAGGCCCAGTACCAGGTTTATTCGCATTTTATGGGGGGTATAGCACTTTGGTCAATATCGACAGTGAAAGATAATAATATTAAGCTAGAAAGAGAATGGTGATAATGTAATGGTTATGATTTGTATGTATGACGTGTGTTCACATCCGAAAGAAAGATAAGATATTTTCTCTAAGAAGTATTTTGTATACAAATCTATCAAGATATTTTTATGATTTTAAAACTAGAACTCACTCAGCAAAGCTGACTTTTATGCGTTTTCAGTTGGCAAGTAATATTGCTGAGGATGGCACTTGGGGAGGCTACTCGTCAGGACAAGGCTGACATCCATTCATGAATATAACATTGTTGTTTTGTAATGCAAACTAATGATCTTTTGTAACTGTACCAAACATGTATTACTTAGCAACATCGTTTACAAATTAATGAATGGCTTTTAAATGTTTAAATTCCGCTGTATCGTGATAATGAATTTATGAAATGGATCATGAATAGTGCTGTGAATGTCCAACTGTGAGGTCTCCGGAAACGGGGCCTTACAAGTTGGTATCAGAGCCAAAGTTTAAGAGAAATGGGTAAATATTTTCATAAACCTAAACTTAAACTGAAAATGGGACCGAATGGAGGGATGCCAGCCCGAGTAGTTACGTGCCATCAGGTATTTCTTATATTATGATAACCGGTATTGTGTGCGCATGCTATTTGATTTATGTGCTTTAGTAGATTTGAATACTGATGTAGTCAGGATAGGAAATGCTCGGGGAATGAAGAATAAAGTAAGTGGCTAATCACCACTGGCCACTGTAATTAGGACTTACTATACTTAACGTTAACAGAGCTATTACCTTGAATGACCGTGTTGGTGTTTGGATCTAATAGTGTTAGAGGATGGCTGGAGGTAGATCATCTAAGGCTTCTAGAGGTGGTGCACGGGGTGGTCGTGCTGGGAGACTGTAACACCCGAATTTTTATAAGGCCAAAGTTGAAGGGTGAAAAGTGTAAAATAGTATAAAAGTCCAAAAGTGGGTGTGTAAAGAGCATGGTCGCCCATGCTCTTCCTGCTGCTGCTTTTCGAAGAAGAAAAGAAAGAAAGCTGGGTTTTTGTGTTTTCTCTCGGTCGAATTGTGAAGAAGGGGAAGAATCTTCAAGGTTAGTAGGTTTTTGTGATTAATTGGTTCGGTTCTGTGAGGTTCCAACCTTAGAAACTGATTTCTATGTGTTCTTGGTGTTTGGTGTTTGTTTTGGCTTGTTCTAGGTGTTTGAACTCTTGTGCGCAGTTGGGAGGAGAATCACTTGTTTGCTGCAATAGGTGAGTTCTAGGACCCCGATTCTCTGTTTTTAAACTTCTTTAGGGCTGAAAATGCATTTAAAATGTTTTACAACAGTCGTGTATGTTGACTGCTTATGTATGTGTATGAATTTCTGTGTTTTATGTGGTTGTAAGCTTGTTCTAAGAGTTTAGCATGATAGATCGATGTTAAGAATGTATGAAAATGAGGTTTTAGAACTCGTTGTAGTATAAGTCTCATTTACAGGTCTGATGGTTCATCCGCATTTACACCGTGATAATTGCCTAAGTGTTTTGTTCATCCGTATTCACCTTTGTTCAGCCGCATTTGCCTAAATTCAGCCTAAGTGTTCTTCCGCATTAGTTTTATTCATCCGCATTGCAAGTTATTCATTCGCCTTTGCAAGTTGTTCATTCGCATTAGTTTTGTTCATCCACATTTGCAAGTTGTTCATCCGCATTGGTTCTGTTCATCCGCATTTCTTTAGGACTTGAGAAATTTTCTGGGATTTTGGAAGATCAGAAATTAGGATTTGACCACGGTTGACTTGATGCTTTTATTTGGTTATCTATGCATGATGTGGGCTGCCCTTATGTGCCTATTATGATACTATTATGTGGCCTTATGTGGTTTGTTCGTAATTATGAAGTATTATTAATCTAGTGAAAGATTAATATTAACGAAAAGTGAAACTTAAAGAATGAAAGACTTGCAAGTTAAAATTTACAGGAGGTGCACGACCATGTTGTCGTTAGCTCAACTGTGTACGGTTTAGCTAACCCAAAGGATGTACACAGGGTCAATCTTTAAGATTGAGGGGACCATTGTTGTTGCCCCGGTACTGGTGCCAGCATATGTGCACCACGGATGGAGTCTATTTATAGACTTCAAGGCCCAGTACCAGGTTTATTCGCATTTTATGGGGGGTATAGCACTTTGGTCCATATCGACAGTGAAAGATAATAATAATAAGCTAGAAAGAGAATGGTGATAATGTAATGGTTATGATTTGTATGTATGATGTGTGATCACATCCGAAAGAAAGATAAGATATTTTCTCTAAGAAGTATTTTGTATACAAATCTATCAAGATATTTTTATGATTTTAAAACTAGAACTCACTCAGCAAAGCTGACTTTTATGCGTTTTCAGTTGGCAGGTAATATTGCTGAGGATGGCACTTGGGGAGGCTACTCGTCAGGACAAGGCTGACATCCATTCATTAATATAACATTGTTGTTTTGTAATGCAAACTAATGATCTTTTGTAACTGTACCAAACATGTATTACTTAGCAACATCGTTTACAAATTAATGAATGGCTTTTAAATGTTTAAATTCCGCTGCATCGTGATAATGAATTTATGAAATGGATCATGAATAGTGTTGTGAATGTCCAACTGTGAGGTCTCCGGAAACGGAGCCTTACAAGTTGGTATCAGAGCCAAAGTTTAAGAGAAATGGGTAAATATTTTCAAAAACCTAAACTTAAACTGAAAATGGGACCGAATGGAGGGATGCTAGCCCGAGTAGCTACGTGCCATCGGGTATTTCTTTTATTATGATAACCGGTATTGTGTGCGCATGCTATTTGATTTATGTGCTTTAGTAGATTTGAATACTGATGTAGTTAGGATAGGAAATGCTCGGGGAATGAAGAGTAAAGTAAGTGGCTAATCACAACT
Source organism: Flaveria sonorensis (assembly GCA_025506505.1). Classification (NCBI taxonomy): domain Eukaryota; kingdom Viridiplantae; phylum Streptophyta; class Magnoliopsida; order Asterales; family Asteraceae; genus Flaveria; species Flaveria sonorensis. The sequence goes on along the minus strand of CM046423.1, from coordinate 29,179,990 downwards.
GGCCACTGTAATTAGGGACTTACTATACTTAACGTTAACTGAGCTATTACTTTGAATGACCGTGTTGGTGTTTGGATCTTATAGTGTTAGAGGATGGCTGGAGGTAGATCATCTAAGGCTTCTAGAGGTGGTGCACGGGGTGGTCGTGCTGGGAGACCCCGGGCCGCAAAGAACAAGGCAAGAACTGCAGAGACGGCTCCTACTGAGCCTGAGCTTCATCACCGGAGGGAGTGGATGAGAGTGCCAATTTGAGGGCCTCAGTGAAAGAGGCAGTGGTGGAGGAGGTTCACCAAGTCATGCAGACGATCCTACCGTTTGTCGTGACTGAAGTGATCCGGGCCGTAAGGAAGGATGAGAGGAAAGAAAGGGAGGAAGAGAAAAGGGCTGCTACTGGGAGAAGGAAGAATGAGGAAAATCATGATGTTGAGGAGGAGATAAATGTCAAAAGGGGAGTCTCCAGTGATGAAGAAGATGTAGAGGTGCGGGAAATCGCGAGGGGATGCAGCTACGGGGCATTCCAACGGTGTAAACCCCTTACTTTTGACGGCAATGGTAACACTGCTACTACCCACCGCTGGGTTAGAGAGATGGAGGCAGTGTTGGAAATTAGTGAGTGCAGGGAGGATCAAAAGGTGAAATTTGCCACTCACTTATTTGTCAACTCGGCTCTGTGTTGGTGGGAAAATCTTGTCCAAGCCGAAGGCAACAAGGCTGTCGGGAGGATGAGATGGAGTGAACTGAAAAGGTTAGTGATTGAGGAATTCTGTCCTCATCGAGAACTCAACAAGATAGAGAGAGAGTTCCTACAGCTTGAGGCGGGAACCATGACCCACCAGCAATATACCACCAAGTTTAACGAAATGGCGAGGCGGTGCCCGATCAAGTTACACCGGCTTCAAGGAAGATCAAGCGGTATATTCAAGGGTAGCCTGCTGACATCTGTAGGCACTTGATCGTTGCCTGACCGAGCACTTTTAGGTCGATGGTGGATTTAGCTGGGAGACTTTATGATGAAAGAGAAGTGGAGGTGGTGGAGGTGAAAATGATGGGTGGTAATAACAGGAGTTGGAACGGGAAGAGATTCGGGCGCGGTGGTTTCAACCCGAATAGTAAAAGGCTGAGGATGGATGATCGCCGAGAGGTTACGGCAAGCTCGGGGTTGAGGAGGTGTGATAAGTGTGGGAAGGAACATAGCGGGGAATTCCGCTTAAGAATGAATGTCTGCTACAAATGTGGCAAGCCTGGTCATATTTCAAAGATGTGTGGAGCCCCACGATGCTTTAGCTGTGGTGAAGTCGGCCATATGAACAAGGATTGCAAGAAGCCAAGGGTTGGAAGTTCTGGGTTGAAGAAGAGGCCGAAAGAAGGAGGACAGAGGGAAAGTGCAAGAGCCTTCACGATGACCCGAGAGGAAGCCCGGGTAGACCCCGACATCGTGTCAGGTGTGTTCCTAGTAAACCAAACTTGTGCCTCTGTATTATTTGATTCTGGTGCTAGTAGGAGTTTCATATCTGCTGCATTCTGTGCTAAATTGCCTATTAGTAGTAGGAGCATCGATGAGCCATTTGATGTAGAAACTGCTATTGGTAAGTCTACAAGAATCTCTAATATGATTGAGGATTGTGGCATAGAGTTAGAAGGCCATAGGTTCTCTGCTAAACTATTTGTGATGCCCCTAGGCGGATTTGTTGTAGTTCTGGGGATGGATTGGTTGGCAGCCTATGAGGCAAACATCATGTGTCGGAAGAAGATGATTCAGTTAGTCGCACCCGATGGGAGTTCAGTGACAGTTTATGGTGATCGCGTCACTACGGTTCAAGAAAGTGATTTCGATGGCAGTGGCAGAGAGGTGTATAAGGCGCGGATGTTGTGCCTACTTGGCATACGTAAAGGATGTGGACGTGTCGATACCACAATTATCAGAAGTGTCAGTGGTACATGATTTCCCGGATGTGTTTCACGAAGATCTACCAGGTGTGCCACCGGACCGTGAGATAGAATTTCAGATCGACCTGATACCCGGTGCGCAATCCGTTGCCAAGGCACCGTATCGGTTGCTACAGGAACTAACGGATAAGGGGTTTATTAGACCGAGTATCTCTCCTTGGGGTGTTCTGGTATTATTCGTAAAGAAGAAAGACGGTAGTATGAGTGTATAGACTACCGGGAGTTGAACAAGTTGACAGTAAAGAACAGATACCCCCTACCAAGGATTGATGACCTGTTTGACCAGCTTCAAGGTGCCAGTTGATTTTCCCGAATTGATCTTCGATCTGGCTACCATCAGCTGAAGGTAAAGGAACAAGATATCCCGAAGACAGCGTTCCGCACGCGTTATGGACATTACGAGTTTCTCGTTATGTCATTCGGTTTAACTAATGCACTAGCTGCCTTTATGGATTTGATGAATCGAGTGTGTCGGCCGATGTTAGATAAATCAGTGATTGTGTTTATTGATGATATTCTGATTTATTCGAAGAGCAAAGAAGAACATGCCGGCCACCTACGTGAAGTGATGGAGACACTTAGAAAGGAGAAGTTGTATGCTAAATTCTCTAAGTGTGCTTTTTGGCTGCAAGAAGTTCAATTTCTGGGTCATGTGGTGAATACCGAAGGAATTATGGTGGACCCGGCAAAGGTTGAGGCGGTAATGCAATGGAAGTCTGTAAAGACACCATCCGAGATTCGCAGTTTCTTGGGTTTGGCGGGTTACTACCGAAGGTTTATCCAAGACTTTTCCAAGATAGCCTCACCTTTGACTAAGTTGACACGCAAGGATGTGAAGTTTGTGTGGGGACGAGAACAGGAGGATGCTTTTAAGGAGTTAAAGGCAAGGTTAACTCAAGCTCCTGTTTTGACATTGCCCGAAGGATGTGAAGACTTAGTGGTGTATTCAGATGCATCTTATTCGGGACTGGGTTGCGTGCTAATGCAACGTGGACGGGTGATAGCTTACGCATCCCGACAATTGAAGGTTCATGAGGTTAATTACCGTACTCATGATTTAGAGCTAGCAGCTGTGGTCTTTGCATTAAAAATTTGGAGGCACTACCTGTACAGGACGAGGTGCACCATCTTCACGGACCACAAGAGCTTGAAGTACTTCTTCGAGCAGAAGGACTTGAACATGAGGCAAAGGACGTGGTTAGAGCTGATTAATGGTTATGATTGTGAGATCCATTACCACCCGGGCAAGGCCAACGTAGTGGCCGACGCCCTAAGCCGGATGGAGAGACCCGAGCCGATTCGGGTGAAGGCGTATCAGTTGGTGATGACCTCAGATGTGATGAGTTAAAGAGTTTCAAAGTGAGGCGTTAAAAGAAGATCACCTCAACTCCGAACGAATGAGAGGTCTAGTTGCAGAATTGGGGGAGAATACCCACGGTGTTAAAACCTGCTTTGGGCGAATGTGGATTCCTCGATATGGGAATCTACGTGGGCGAATTATGAACGAAGCTCATAAGACTCGATACTCCATACATCCCGGTGCTACCAAGATGTATCAAGACATGAAGAAAGACTACCGGTGGCCGGGTATGAAACGTGATGTGGCAGAGTATGTGAGTAAGTGCCTTACTTGCTTGCAAGTGAAGGCAGAGCATCAAAAGCCATACGGGAAGATTCAACCGTTGGATATACCCGAGTGGAAGTGGGAGCACATCACCATGGATTTCATCACGAAGCTACCCCGTACGGCGAGGGGGTATGATACCATATGGGTGATAGTTGATCGTCTAACAAAGAGTGCTCACTTCCTACTGATCCACGATACGTATTCCTCCGAGAGACTGGCGGACCTGTTCATCAAAGAGATTGTAGCTCGTCATGGTGTGCCGGTGTCTATCGTGTCTGATCGTGACACCCGGTTCACGTCGAAGTTCGGAAGAGATTTCATGATGCCATGGGGACGAGGCTACATATTAGCACGGCTTACCATCCTCAACAGACGGTCAGTCTGAGAGGGACGATCCAGAGCTCGAGGATATGCTTCGGCTTGCGTGATCGACTTTGGAGGAAATTGGGATGATCACTTACCATTAGCAGAGTTCTCGTACAACAACAGTTATCATGCTAGCATTGGTATGCCACCATACGAGATGTTGTACGGTAGGAGGTGTATAACGCCCGTGTGTTGGGGGGACATTGGGCAGAAAGAATTGGGAAGCATCGAGGTGATTGAGGCTACGACTGAGAAGCTGGAAAAGATCAAAGCCTTTATGAAGGCGGCGAAGGATAGACAGAAGTCGTATGCCGATAAGAGGCGTAGACTCATGTGTTCAACGTGGGTGATAAAGTTATGTTAAAGGTCTTGCCTTGGAAAGGGATCATCTGATTCCGGAAGAGGGGCAAGTTGAGTCCAAGATACATAGGGCCTTTCCGAATCATTGCACGAGTAGGAGAGGTGGCCTATCGTCTAGAATTGCCCGATGAGTTGAGTGGGATTCACCCGACGTTTCATGTATCTCATCTGAGAAAATGCTTAGCCGATGAAGATATGATTGTGCCACTGGAGGATATCGAAATGGATGAAAGACTCAACTATGTGGAGCAACCAGTGGTCATCATAGACAGGAAGGAGAAAAGATTGAGAAATAAAGTGGTTCCGCTTGTACGTGTGCAGTGGAAACACCGGAAGGGTTCTAAGTCTACGTGGGAGACTGAAGAAGAAATGAGGCAGCACTACCTTCAGTTATTTGAAGAATGACAGGTTTCGAGGACGAAACCTCTTTAAGGGGGGTAGACTTGTAACACCCGAATTTTTATAAGGCCAATGTTGAAGGGTGAAAAGTGTAAAATAGTATAAAAGTCAAAAGTGGGTGTATAAAGAGCATGGTTGCCCATGCTCTTCCTGCTGCTACTTTCCGAAGAAGAAATGAAAGAAAGCTGGGTTTTGTGTTTTCTCTCGGTTGAATTGTTAAGAAGGAGAAGAATCTTCAAGGTTAGTAGGTTTTTGTAATTTATTTGGTTTCCTAGAAACTGATTTCTATGTGTTCTTGGTGTTTGTGTTTGTTTTGGCTTGTTCTAGGTGTTTGAACTCTTGTGCATGCAAGTTGGGAGGAGATTCACTTGTTTGCTGCAATAGGTGAGTTCTAGGACCCCGATTCTCTGTTTTTAAACTTTGGGGCTGAAAATGCATTTAAAATGTTTTACAACCGTCGTGTATGTTGACTGCTTATGTATGTGTATGAATTTCTGTGTTTTATGTGGTTGTAAGCTTGTTCTAAGAGTTTAGCATGATAGATCGATGTTAAGAATGTATGAAAATAAGGTTTTAGAACTGGTTATAGCATAAGTCTCATTTACAGGTCTGATGGTTCATCCGCATTTACACCGTGATAATTGCCTAAGTGTTTTGTTCACCCGCATTCACCTTTGTTCAGCCGCATTTGCCTAAATTCAACCTAAGTGTTCTTCCGCATTGCAAGTTGTTCATCCGAAAGATAATAATAATAAGCAAGAAAGAGAATGGTGATAATGTAATGGTTATGATTTGTATGTATGATGTGTGATCACATCCGAAAGAAAGATAAGATATTTTCTCTAAGAAGTATTTTGTATACAAATCTATCAAGATATTTTTATGATTTTAAAACTAGAACTCACTCAGCAAAGCTGACTTTTATGCGTTTTCAGTTGGCAGGTAATATTGCGTCTTTGGAGACTTCCATTGCATCACTGCTTCCACTTTTGCCGGGTCCACCATAATCCCCTCGGGATTCACCACGTGACCCAAAAACTGAACCTCGCGCAACCAGAATGCGCACTTAGAGAACTTAGCATACAACTTCTCGCTTCTCAACGTCTCTAACACCTCTCAAATGTGACCGGCATGTTCCACCTCACTTTTCGAATAAATCAAGATATCATCGATGAACACAATCACTGATTTATCCAACATCGGCCAACACACTCGATTCATCAGATCCATAAAAGCAGCTGGGGCGTTGGTTAAACCGAAACACATAACGAGGAACTCGTAGTGTCCATAACGCGTACAAAAAGCTGTTTTAGGAATATCCTGCTCCTTCACCTTCAGCTGATGGTAACCAGATCGGAGATCTATTCTCGAAAACCAACTGGCACCTTGGAGCTGATCAAACAGGTCATCAATCCTGGACAATGGATACCGATTCTTCACCGTCAACTTGTTCAGCTCGCGGTAGTCAATACACATCCTCATACTACCGTCCTTCTTCTTTACAAACAAAACCGGGGCACCCCATGGAGAGATACTCGGTCTAATGAACCCCTTATCAAGCAACTCTTGCAGTTGTTCCATCAATTCCTTCTGCTCAGAGGGGGCTAACCGATACGGTGCCTTAGCAACAGGTTGGGCACCGGGTATCAGGTCGATCTGAAACTCAATCTCATGGTCCGGCGGTACACCAGGTAAATCTTCTGGGAACACGTCTGGGAAGTCACACACAACTGGTACATCAGACAATTGTGGTGTTGGCGTATCAACATCTTTTACGTAGGCCAAGTAGGCACTACATCCACGCCTCATACACTTTCCCGCCACCGCCATTGAAATCACCTTCGGAATCGTAGTAACTCGATCACCGTGAATCATCACCGAACTTCCGTCAGGTGCTGTCAGTCCAATCATCTTCTTGCGGCATACGATATTCGCCTCGTAGGCCGCTAACCAGTCCATTACCAGGACTACATCGAAACCGCCTAAGGTCATCACGAATGGTTTAACAGGAAATTTATGACCTTCAACTTGTATGACACAGCCTTCCGTCATCTCAAAAATCCTGGTACACTTACCTATGGCAGTTTCTACATCGAAGGGCTCGTCAATACTCCTACTCCTTAAAGGCAACTTAGCACAAAAGGCAGCAGAAATGAAGCTCTTACTAGCACCGGAGTCAAATAACACGGAGGCAAGAGTTTGGTTTACTAGGAACGTACCTGAAACATCATCGGGGTCTTCTTAGCCTCCTCCTGGGTCATCGTGAATGCTCTGGCGCTTGCTTTCTGCCCTTCGGTTCCGGTCTTCTTCTTCACTCCAGAACTCTCAGCCCTTGGCTTCTTGCATTCCCTGCTCATGTGACCCTCTCCACCACAGTTAAAACATCTGGGCATATGACAATCCTTTGGTATATGCCCTGTACTCCTATACAGGAAGCATACATTCAATCCCCACCTACATACTCCGAAATGTTCCTTTCCACATTTGCCACAACTCTTCGACCCCGCACCAGATGTGACCACACGGCGGTCATCCACCCGTGCTTGCTTGTTGTTTGTCGACGCACTACCCCTACTAAACCTCTTCCCATTCCAGTTCCGGTCACCACCACTTTTCTTACTCACCTCAGCCACCACCACTTCCCGTTCATCATACAGCCTCCCTGCCAGATCAACCACTGACCTAAACGTGCTCGGTCGGGCGGCGATCATGTGTCTGCGGATGTCCGCCGGCAAGCCCTGAATGTATCTCTTAATCTTTCGTGACAAGGGTGTCACCTGATCTGGCACCAGCCGTGCCATCTTATTGAATTTGGTGGTATATTGCTGACGTGTCATGGTTCCCGCCTCCAGCTGTAGGAACTCCCCTCAACCTTGTCGAGCTCTCGATGAGGACAAAACTCCTCGATCACCAGTTTCTTCAACTCATTCCACCTCATCCTGCCAATCGCTCTACTACCTCAGCCTGGAAAATATTGTCCCACCAATATAGGGCCGGGTCCACAAATGAATGAGTGGAAAACTTCACCTTCTGATCTTCCCGGCACTCGCTGATATCTAGAACAGCTTCCATCTCTCTCACCCCGGTGAGCAGCAGCCGCAGTGCCATTTCCATCAAAAAGTCGGGGGCTTGCATCTTTGAAATGCCCCATAGTTACAGCCTCGTGCTGCCTCAGGCATAGGCTCCTCTTCTCTTCCTCATCAGTAGAGACAACCGTCTCATTCCCCGGTTGCTCCCTTACTCCCTAGGACCGGTTCCTCTCCTTCCTTTTCCCTTCTCTTACAGCCTTTATTACTTCGGTCACCACAGACGGTAACATCGTCTGCATGACCTGATGAACATCCTCTACAACAGCCTCCTTCACTGAGGCCCTTAAGTTAGCACTTTCATCACCACCCTCCGGATGAGGGGTCTCGGGCTCTTCGTGAGCCACCTCTTCAGCCCTAGGCCTTCCTCTCATGACCCGTGGTCCAGCACCACATCCACCACGACCTCCACCTCGAGAAGCCTTTGAGGATCTTCCACCGGCCATCCTCTAACACGCTATAAGATTCAAACACCAACACGGTCATTCAAGGTAACAACTCTGTTTATGTCAATTATAGTAAGTTCCTAATTACAGTGGCCAGTTGTGATTAGCCACTTACTTTACTCTTCATACCCCAAGCATTTCCTATACTGACTTCATTAGTATTTAAATCTACTAAGAAACACATAAATCACATAACATGCGCATGTAATACCGGTTAATATTAAGAAAATACCTGATGGCACGCAGCTACTCGGACTGGCATCCCTTCCCTTTGTCCCATTCTCAGTTTAAGTTTAGGTTTCTTTTGAAAATATTTACCCGTTTCACTAAACTTTGGCTATGATACAACTTGTAAGGCCCCGTTCCCGGGACGCTTACAGCTGGTCAATCATTGCACATAAAACATAAACCATATATTTAGGTGTACTGAAACAACGTAGCAGAAAATTTTTAAAATCATTTCATTATAATGCTTTTGCAAAATAATACAACATTCATGATCGTCAGAAAATATTGTTTGTTCGCATTACAATGCAAAAACGTCATAATTTAAACAATGGATGCCATCCCAAAAAGCCAAGTAGCTGCCCCGTGCCATCCTCAGCAACCTTACCTGCTAACTGGAAACACATAAAAGTTAGCGTTGCTGAGTAAGTTCTAGTTTTATAAATAAAATACTTTTCTTTCGTAAGCGATCATACATCTTACGTATACATAGATAATAATTTATTGTTATCTTTCATTTCGTACATTACATTCATTACATCGTCCTTCGTTCATTCCTTCCGGATCAAGGTCATCGGCTATACCCCAAACGTGGGCACAAAGCGGGTACTGGGCCGAAGTTTATCATACTTCCATTCATTGTGCACAAAGCCTGGCACCAGTACCAGGGTAAGCGACAAAGATCAGTGTCAATCTCATGGATTGAATCCCTTACGAGTCTTTTGTGACAACTCGGTCACTCACCTCAATTTTGGCATACAAGTCTTTTGTGATAGCACAGTCACTCACCTCAACCTTTGGCATACAAGTCTGTTGTGACTTCACGATCACTCACCCCAACCTTTGGCATACAAGTCTGTTGTGACATCACGGTCACTCACCTTGTCACACCCTCAAAATCCGCATGCGGGGGTTTTACCGCGAGGCGCGTGACATACCAGGATCTCAGTCATTAGTTACCAAGAACGACTCTATATGATTAATAAACAAAACCAGAGTTAACGTTTAAAATACTGCGGAAGCGTTTTTAAAACCAGAAAACCCAAAACAAGTAGTATGTAAAGAGAATGCGCAAAACATACGCGCCCCAATCACAATTGTTTAATATGAAAATAATCCCATTTGTAAACAAGGCAAATGTAGACAACTCTACAATGCTGACGTACGTGCTCCTAGGCAACTGGCAACCTTAACCTAAGAATAGCATACTAAAGAGTGAACACATGGTTGGTGAGTTCAAGAGTTTGCGTTAATAGGTAAACCGATAAACAGTTTTCAAGTCATAAGTAGTGTATTGCAATAGATAGCTAGTCTATTAACATAAAATATTAATCATAGTGATTTCGCGATTGAAGCTGACTGTGATAGTTTGTGCCTCCCGTCACGACTTACCAGGTCGTGACGAATATATGTTAGGAGAAAATTGCACCAGTATGACCTCGAGTCACACATGTGGGGCTCGTCAGACCAGTAGTAGTACTACCAAAATTTCCCGCTAGTCAATATTAACAATTCGAAATTGTGAGGACTTTCCATGGTAAACAACACTATATCAATATTATACACACTCATATATAAAAGCGTTTGTGATCAACAGTATGCTATCTCCCCAAAAGAGATTATGTAAAATGAGTGGGGCAAGAACTCACCTGATGCGCGCAAGAATTAACTTAGAGCTTAACTTGAAAGAAAGAGGGGAAAGACAACCTTCAAAGGTCACCTAGAACACATGAGTACATAAGTACGTGTACACAGAATCAATATGAAACCCTAAGTGCTTTACAACCCAAAGAACTCAAGGTTTTAGAAAGACAAGACACATTTGACCAGTTGACCCGTTTGACCTGTTGGTGACATTATAGGTGATAATTCTTTAATACTAACACAACAGCATATCATACATGATCAACATACAACTGATTATATAGCACTTCATTAACCACATGTACTACCTAGATCATCATACAACTAAATATCATACAAGTCATGCGAATCTCAACTATTATCTTTCTCATAACATCTAAAATGTTCATTCTTAATCAATCATCAATCCACAAAAGTCCTAGCTTACCTATATGACTCATACCATGATTTTTCCACAAACAGACCAAAACAGGTACCAAACCAAATCACATTCATATAACCTAAACAACACATTTAATCACCTTAGAAACCATCCATGAACACACTAGCATGGTCCTACTGTCCCAAACATACCCAAATCATCACATTTAAGAGATTTCACAATTAAAGTTTACCTTTTGGGAAAGTTCATCCCAAATTCATCAAACTCACACTACATTCATAATTCATCAATTATATACCAATCCAAATCCATGATAACATTTAAACATGATCAACAACATCTCATATCATGATTCATCAACTTTCATACCCAAAAGTTACTATCTTTAGTAAGGTATGAACTACAACATGCATTCTTGAATTCCTAACATTCATATCAACCATCTAGCATCTAATCATCATCATAAGCATATCCATAACACCAATTCATCATCAATTCAACTTTCATGCAAAATAAAGTTACTATTCTTAGTAACCTAGGAACCATGAATCAAAATCGAAGTTTTCTTGCAAAATCAACATTAACTAATATGTATACAACCTAACTAGCACCATTACATCATCAAACAACCAATATTCAACATCAATTTGATCCAAATCACCTCAAACTCTCGCCAAAGATAATCATATGAACAAACAACCAAAATCCAAACTTTATTGCATACTTGACGTTAATTGGCATGCATTCTATCTAACAAACACATTAACATCAACAAACAAGCATCAATTGACCACCAATTCATCCAAATCGCACACAAACTCTCGGATAGAACAAAACACATGAAGAAACATGAAATTACCTTCTAAATCGCAAAAAGGAACGAGATTGGATGCTTCTAGTGCGATGTATGCCTTGCAATCGGTCCAAAATCGTAGGTTTGTGCTTGATCTCAATTGGTTTTTGCAAGGGAGAGGGGGAAGAGAGTTGGTCGTGGCCGATGGGGGGGTTTTAGGGTTGGGAATTACATTTTGTAACTTGATTTTTCACAATTACACTTTACACCTTGTAATTTGTATTTTTAATCAAATTAATCTTTTAAATACTTTTTAAGAGAGTTTTTAACTTAATAATGTAACTATTATTAGTCAACAATACTAATTTTATAAATTATCTCACTAATCACAAGATGCACGAAATGATACACACGTTTCCACATTACGCGATAAAGTTACAGTTAATATTTAAATCACATAAGCATAACTTAATAATCACATTATCAACTTAATTATCATCAATTTAACATTACTGCTTATTATTAAGTCACCAACGTTCAACGACAACTAGTGTGTGTGCACGACACGTGTATGCAAGACTTAACGGAACTAACGGAGTTTGGTAACGGAAAATTACCGGATGTCACACACCTCAACCTTTGGCATACAAGTCTGTTGTGACATCATGGTCACTCACCTCAACCTTTGCTTGCAAGACTTTTCCATTCATCAATTACATCGCTAATGCATGCATTCTCTCAATCCTTACGTTCCCTTTTCGTTATCTTCTGCTTTACGTTACATAATACTTTATATTTACTTTTCATAATCATACCACGTAAAGCCACGAAAAATAAACATACATAATAAGGAACATAACATAAACATAACCATACCATGCATAGCATCATCACATAGGACATCATAAGGTCAACATACATTACCCCTGGAAACATCCCAAGTCAAAGCCTACACTTAAGCTCTACATCTCAAAAGCCTCCGAAAATTCTGTCCCCTTAAAGAAATGCGGATGAGCAAACAAATGCGGATGAACAAACAAATGCGGATGAACACCTCAGGTAATATTCTAAGTGTCCCAAAGAAATGCGCATGAACACTGTAGCGAATGCGCATACATAAAGCACATGTAAGTTTCTAGAAAATAGTCCAACGAAGTGTGCATGAACCAAATGCGGATGATTGAAGCAAATGCGCATGGACAAAATAAATGCGGATGAGCATACAACAAATGCGGATGAACAACACTTATGCAAATATTCAAACTTAATGCGGATGACCAACTAAATGGAAACCGAATCTTACACTATAATCAGTTCCCAATCCTCATTTTTATAAATTCATTGCACCGATCTAGCATGCTAATCTCTCAGAACAAGCATACAACCACATAAACCGAGCAAAACATGCAGGCCCTAACACACCCAATAAAAGAACAGGGCCAAACATACGGTACAACATACTGGACATAATAAAAAGTTAGTTACATGTATTTCCAGTCCCAAAACAGGTTTAAAAAATAGAAACCGGGGATCTAGACCTCACCTTAGCAGCCTTCGAGTATGACTTCCTTCAAACCCGTCTACACTATGAGTTCCACCACCTAGAAACCCACCAAAAAACACACACCAAACACAACAAAACACCATAAGAATACAACGAGGCATAGGCCGGCCAAGAACAACTTAAAACCAAGAATTTTTACCTTGAATTCGGTTTCCTTGTTCTTCCTTCTTCAAACCCGAAACTTCTCTGCTTTCTCTCTCTAAATCCGGTTGAAGTGAAATGCGCAGGAAGGTGGGGCGGCCATAACCTTTTTACACCACTTTTATTCTTGCTTTCTCGTCTTTTAAAATTTCCGGGTGTTACATGTTGTTGTTATGATTGTTGTTGTTATGATTGTTGTTGCTATGATTGTGGTTTTTTTTGATTGTTGTTGTTATGATTGTTGTTGTTATGGTTGTTGTTATTATTATTGTGTTTTATGATTGTGTTGTTCTGTTATTGTTGTTGTTAGATTGTTGTTGTTATGATTGTTGTTGTTGTTATTGGGTTGTTATGATTGGTGTTTTTATGATAATTATTGTTCTTCTGAATGATGTTGTTATTATTGTTGTTGTTATTATTCGTTGTATTATTGTTATTGTTATTATTGTTGTTGTTTTACTGTTGTTTTTATTATTGTATTTTTATTATTGTTGTTGTTACTATTGTTTTTTGTTATGATGTTGTGTTATTATTGTTGTTGTCATGATTGTTGTTGTTATCATTGTTGTTGTTATGATTGTTGTTGTCATGATTGTTGCTATCATGATTGTTGTTGTTATGATTGTTGTCGTTATGATTGTTGTTGTTATGATTGTTATTGTTATGATTGTTGTTGTTATGATTGTTCTTGTTATTATTGTTGTTGTTATGATTGTTGTTGTTATTAATGTTGGTGTTATTATTGTTGTTGTTATGAATGTCGTTGTTATTATTATTGTTGTTGTTATTATTGTTGTTATGATTGTTGTTGTTGTTATTGTAGTTGTTATGATTGTTGTTGTTATTATTGTTGTTTTTATTATTGTTATTGTTATTATTGTTGTTGTTATGAATGTTGTTATTATGATTGTTATTGTTATGATTGTTGTTGTTATGATTGTTGTTGTTATGATTGTTGTTGTTATTATTGATGTTCTTATTATTGTAGTTGTTATTATTGTTGTTGTTATGATTGTTGTTGTTGTGATTGTTGTTTTTATTATTGTTGTTGTTATTATTGTTGTTGTTATTAATTTTTCTGTTATTATTGTTGTTATTATTATTTTTGTTGTTATTATTGTTGTTGTTATTATTGTTGTTGTTATGATTGTTGTTGTCATGATTGTTGTTGTCATGATTGTTGTTGATATTATTGTTGCTGTTATGATTGTTGTTGTTATGATTGTTGTTGTTATGATTGTTGTTGTTATGAGTTGTTG